>APFE031627149.1:50834-116156 GCA_000404065.3 Pinus taeda | reverse complement strand
TATAAAGGGTAGCAACTGGTTCCGGCAATGGTGGAACTGCTCAAAACATGTAATGGTCAAGAGGCTGGCTAACAAAACCACTCTTAACTGCGGTCCCTCAGGAAAGGAAAACAAGCAATTGAAAGCATATGATCGGCCGAAGAGATGGTGGTGATGGGATGAAAACAACCAAGGCTCATCCACCATAATTGAGTGGATAAAAATGGAAATCACGAGATGTACATCAGGTATGGGTTCATTTTTACACAAGCTTGAACCATGGAGAACTCTAATTGGATTCAGTCTCATGTTTACAAAAGCTTGAAACGAAAAACTATGCTTATTATAAGTTTGCATGCCCCCTGCATAATGACACAAAACGAGGTACATGCCCCCCAAGCTTCATTGCATTCAACAAAGTGGATGGAATGAAGGTTCACTTCGAGATCTTAATCACAAGACTCGATTTAGAAAGGGAGTTGTTTCATTTTTTAACAAGCTTGACACAAGATCAAGAACTATGCTCGACCAGACCCAGTTTCATTTTTTAAGGAGCTTGACATAGGAAAGTGAACTATGCTCTGAACGAACTTCATCATAATGAACAGGAAGTCGTTGCTTCCAAGAGTGCCATGCCCAGTGGAAGGATAACATCTTGGAAGTCAGGACCGAATGCCCCCAGGACACTATGCACGACCGTAGCATCACTGGATACACGTACGGGATAAGTAGCCACGTAGTTGACCTACGATGGGGCAGATACAATCGGTGGATAAAATCTAGGAGGGGATGAGAACTGTATAGGAGGCACCGGGGGACTAAAGAACGATAATTGATCTATAGTCACGATCCTTCTGTTGTGTGGAAAGAAAACCACACAAAAAAGTGAAGAGACAAGGGCCCCCATGGCGTAAACATAGTCACAGCCAAGGAGAAGACTGAAATCTAAAGCACCTTGGGTAACCAGTACGTCTATATAGACGGTTTTGCCTCCCAAAGTAATAGGGAACTTCAGAAGGATCCCTAATGGTTGACTGGTTCCTCCGTCAAACACTAACAGATTTTGTGCGAACGGCACAAGTTGTGGGGAGCCCAAAGCTTGCCAAGTAGTGGAAGGCATAAGACTGACAGATGCACCCTCATCCAAAACAGTGCCAAGTACTACCTTATCATAGACATGTACTGTAATCTAGAAAGGCACATGGGATGGAAGGCGGAAAGCAGTCAGGTGACTCCAGTCGAAGGAAATGAATGAACTACTTGGTGGGGGAATCGTATGATTGCCCCCCTGCTCTAAAGGAACCGAAGAAGGACTCTTTGGATCAGCTGGGATAAGAGGTTCATTTTCGGACTCAGGAGAATATGATGAAATGAGAAGAACATGAGCATGACACTCTTCCAAAATAGAGGGATCGACGGGTTGTGAACCCGATTCGTCACTCTTTTCAACCAATGGTTCGTCTGGAATAGGCTTAGCACGGCCAGGTTTGTAAAGAGGAGGATAGACAAGAGAAGGATCTAAATCAATCTCTTTGTCAACAGGGAGAGGATCTGAAGAGAGCCTCTAGAAACCAATGGGGAGTTGGGTTGAAGAAGCTGTAAGACTTTCCAAAACAATGAAAGCTTTATCCAGGAGAAAACAAAGGTGAAGGAGATGGTTTCCTTCACATAGTCTATAGGGGAATTGAATCTTCCCTTTCTTCTTACCATTGCCAGTTGATAGGGTAGCATCACCATGAGCTTCAAAGGACGATGAGGGGCAGGCTAAATCATGAGACCATACTTCTAAGATACTAGAAATGCTAGGACAATCACGAAGAATATGGTCATCCTTGCACAATTTGCAAGGAAACTTAACCTTCTGTGGAAGAGCAGGAGGTGTTTCGACCTGGGATGTACTCAGAGCAATAATTGTACTTTTAGCCTCTCGCTTATGAGACTTCTTCTTCTTCGTCTTCTTCTTCTTCTTAGCCACCTGGTTACTTGAATCTAGGCTTTCACCAGGCGAAGTAGAAGATGAGGATGTAGAAATGGGTGAAGAAGGGGAGAGGTCCACCTTGGAATCAACATGATGTTGTTCGGGTGGAGGAACTGATTGACCAATAGTTAAGACATTAGGGACCACAGAGGTTGAGAAAAACCAAACAAGCAACCCAACAGTTAACCCAGGAAGGGACAACGTTACGATGTAAGGAGCACCAACATTCCAAAAAGGAGGAAATTACCAGGATTCCTGTCACAAGGGATTCCGGGGTTGGTGAACTCTGGAAAAGTTGCCATCAAAACTGAAAATCACACACGGGGCTAAAAAAGAGTCAAGACACACAATCGAACAACCAACAACCAAAATCTAACAGGGCATGTGATCGCGGGTGATTTAGTTTTTAGACACAAGGACATAAGTTCGCCTTTTCATCTTTAGAGAGTTAAGAAAAGGACCAAAAGATGACTCTAGTCGCCTTCGAATTTTTAATGAGCCTGAAGTGACAAGTGCTCTTATGAGCCTTTTCTATTAGGGAGTCTGAAAAGGATCAAAAGTGACTACTCTCGATAACTAGGCAAAAGGTTTACCAGACAATCCGTAAAACTGCATATACACCTTGGCAATTGTATGAAAACCAAGGACTTTCCATACGGTAGTCAATCTTCTAGAATACTGTGTTCGGTGCATTAGGGTCGTAAGGTGGTAGACATGGCTTCCTATGGATAAGGGATGATAACCTAGTGGGGTCTCCCCATATACTCGACGGTATGTTGGAGCACAATTCCGTACTAGACCACTATTGAGTCATAAAAGGAGGAATCACCCAACCTTGAGTGGAAACAAAAGTGACTAGGTTTAATGACGCCAGAGCACGTCTCTAGATTAGACCTCTAAACAGTGTGCGTTATGTTCCAATGTGTTGTTAGATTCATTCAGTTCATTTTAAAGTTGATCTTGGATTATGTTTTAGTTTTCAGGCCTTACTGTATGTAATGTCTCAAAATTTCCTAAATGCAAGCTATATGCCACAATATATCATTTTATTCTATGAAACGCTAACTATGAGAGAGTTGAGAGCTTTCACACAAACAAAATGATCATAAAACAACCAAGAATATCTCTAATGCAGCTAATGGAAATCAAAAACTTTTCTTCAAAGTCACTAATCACTAATAACAACGAAAAGCTCTAATTCACATTAACTAATGAAAAGCAAAATATAATTTTTTTTTTAATGTTAAGGGCAAGATGCACTAAACAAATTTTGAGAAATGATAGTAAGAGAGCAAAAAAAATCAAATTTTGCTCAATGTAAGCACAATCAGAGCCCTAAATGACAAAGCAGTCCTTCAAAACCGAGAAAAGTCCCAAAGACACAAATGAGCCGTCTAATCTAGGCCCAAAGCGAAACAAAGCATAATTCAAGTGAAAAAAAAGGTAGGTCACTCAAACAATGCAATGAAATGATGAACAACCACTAAACGAGTGCAAGGGAGCAATCAGAAAGTCAATGGGACTGATAAAAGACCAAAATCTCCTAAGGAGGGCTCGACACACAAAGCCACTAGATGCTCTAGGGCTAAAAACGTGAGATCGATAGAAAATGGCAAACAACCAAAGGATGAAGGTTAAAACCAGTCAACAAGACTCCAATACACTCAAGCAGTCGAGAAAATGTATCCAAAACAAATACCAAGCTTAGAAGGGTTAAAATCAAGCAAACCCTAGCAGTCCCCAGGCCTGGCGCGACTGTCAAGTTGAAACTAGTGCCTTTTTAGGATTGGCGCGAGTATACATTGACAACTGCACCAATTGGCATGACTGTCAGGATGAAACTAGCGCCTTTTAATGATTGGCGCGAGTAATACATTGACAACTAGTGCTAATTGGTGTTGCTGTGCCAAAATGAAAAATAAGCAATCCAAAACCAGGCCAACGATAACTAGGTAAACCAAGAAGCAAAAAACAGCAAAGAACGTAGCCCAAAAGGATAACCAAGCAAGAAAAAAATCAAGAAACAACTGAAAAGGCAACACAAGCTCCCCAACGGAGTCGCCAAATTGTTGAGGAGGTAAATCCCCTCTGCGGACAGAGGTGATCCCTACTAGCCCAGACCGGGTCTAGCAACAACCATACAATGCTACAGAGCAAGTTCCTAATTGAAAATTAATAGACCAGTGATGAAGGCCTACCTGGATTCCAACGCTAGTGCTTGTAGAAGAGGTGGTGCTCTTGTTCCTTTGCTCCGATAGATCACAATCCCCACAATCTCCATGAATGGACACCTACACATACAAGAAACGATACAAACACAAACATAAAATCTAGCATATGCAGCTATATATCAGTCAGAAAGGATATAACTCATCATCATCACAAATAACAATAAGAGTGGAACCATAACCAATAGTTGTTCATTAATAATAATCAAAGAAGAATACAACCAAAGTTCTGACGCTAGATTCTCCTTTGGCTGGGTAGTCAATAGCACATGTCTTGCAAAGCTTGTTGGGAATAGGAACAAGCCTCTCTCTCTTTGGTTATTGGACAAGAATCTCCTTACTTGGATTTGGCCTTATGGGAACTAAGAAGGCTCTTGTAGCATGAAACTCTTGGAAACTTGACAATTCTAAATCTCTAGAACTAGCTTGCCAAGGCAAATGGACAAGCTTTTATAGATGGAGGAAGGGGAGTTGGGATCATCCATAATAAACATGGGATTGGCCATATCATCAACGAAGCTTCCATGAGAGGTGGCAAACCACTTCCTCTCTATGGAAATCCGTAGCCAGACCACCCAACTCAAGATAGATGTAGTCTAGGAATTTGTTAGGATGAAACTTCCGCCGTTTCTTTGTTAGAAAACACCACTGATTATGGTTGGCGCAGGTGCGACTCTATGACAGATTGCCAACTGGCACGCCCTCTTTGGAGGATTTCCCCCATTGGCACGAGAGCTGCAATATGGAACCGCGCCAATGGAAAAAGGGCTATTTTTAGGGTTTTTAGCAGGAGATGTATTCAGGGCAAATGAATCTCATGTTTAGGGGAATGTAATGCAAGTGTTTGTAGGCCATGTCACTTCTCATAGGTCCCATAATGAGTCCTCCAAGATGCAGGAGAGGGGTAGCAAGGACGGTGACAAATTGCTGTGTAACAATTGAGACTTTAACAAATATCATGATAAAATTTATTGATAACAATTAACAATCACCGTAGCCCTCATCATCAATCTAGATGATTGTTAGGATATCCTCCACTCATTGTGGAAGATCAGTCAATCTCCAGTGAACCAGATTCCCCATCTTTAGGGAATCAATGCCCTAGATCTTACATGGAATCTATTTGGACAACTGATGATTCAAGTTTTCCAGATGATTTCTTTACCGAAGGATTTCTACCTTCCTCTAACCCTTTGCTCATGAATCCATTGGACCCACTCTTGGTTCCCGTGGTAGCAGTACTCCATGTTTCTTTAGTTGGAACATTTCCATGCATCTCATCGATGACCAATGGGTCTTGGATTTTTGTGGACACTTTTGGTCCCCCACCACTTCCCTAGTCGACAGTCACCACCATATCGTTGATGGCGAACCCTGCTATCCTTTTTGTCCCAGGTACAAACCCTCACATGACACCCTCCACGAGTGGCACCCAACCTATGCTTGGTACAACCCCTTTAGTTTCAAACTAGATACCTTCGACAAGTGCTACATACAATTCTCCTTATAATGGTCAATATAGCATGGTTAGCGCGGGTCCCCTCAAACAAAAATATCGTTGGCAACCATTATACAGTTCAACCCCCCAGTTTCAAGTATCTAGGGGCACTCCCAATATGCATATACTGGTCGGGAATGTAACAGTTTCCCCTCCATTTTTAGGCATGTATGGTCAGTCATTGATTGACATGAGTGTTCCTTATGTCAATCAGGGACCTATGGTTAGTTTTGTGGCAGGCGAGAATCCTCAAGGAGGTCCCAACCAATCCACGGGGGCACCCTACTCACAAATTCAAATGAGTCAAGGGGGTACTGCTTATCCTGGGGGCAATTCTATACCCCAACATCACATTCCCCATGGAAATCCACACTACAATGCCATACCCCAAGGAAACTACTATACCATGCAACCTATGTATAATATTAGGACTCAAACAATAGGAGGACCACAAGGATCGATAAGTCATATGTCATCACCTTAATCCGAATCAAGGGCACCACACGCTCTGCCTTTCTTGGCAATGTTGGATATCCCTGACTTGTACAAACTTACAAATGACCCCATCTATCATAACTTACTTTGGCCACCAATCCCGCATAAAATACGAATAGACATCCCCAAGTTCGAAGGGAGACAAGGGGAGGATCTGGGCACCCATATCACCACCTATCATCTTTGGTGTGTTTCCAACTCCATGGTGGATTATAGTGTCTGGTTACTTCTTTTTCCCCACACCCTCACTGGGAACGCAACTAAGTGGTACATTGAGTTACCACACACGTCGGTAAATACCTTCAATGCTCTGGCGATAGAATTCTTAAAGCACTTCCAGCGACCCATCCGCTATGAGACTGCGATAAAGCTCCTCACTTCATTTTGTTAGAATACCGCCACCCACATCTCTGATCATATACATGAATGGAGACATAGGTGGAGGTTAGTCAAAGCTCCCCTCCGAGACTATCTCTTAGCGGACTGGTTCTACAAGTCCCTACTCTCTCAAATCGCTAAATATTTTGCCTTAGGTGGTGCGGTCACAAAAGACCCATCCATATGTCATGCCAAACACTTAGATTTGATATATTCATAGTCTAGCAATCCTTACGATGTAATCTCCAATGCCCCTCATAACTCTAATGTTTCTACTACTCAGCACCGTGGAGCGCACACTGATGGGATTATCGGTGCAACATTTGGGGCTGCTGTAAAACAACTCAGCGGTCACATTGCCTAGATGTCAGAGGACCCCTCTACCAAGTCAACTGCTCTTCCTACCACCACGATAAAATCTCTGCAATCTATGCAAAAACCTGGTGGTAAGAAGGCCACTGCACCTCCTAATAATGAAAAGAATAAACCCGCTAGATTTCCTTGCAAAATCTGTGCTAAAGACCACATGACCTGTTGATGTCCGCATCTTCAGGAATGCACAGAATACATTGATGAAAAGGATACTGGTAGGACCGCCGTTATCCTTAATAATCCTTTTCCTGCTCAGCAGCAGCAAAACCTTGTTGCAAACCAACCCCAACCCCCACAAGGGGGCAATGGTGGTTTGCAACATCCTTCAGCTGGTGAAGGATCTTCTACCACTTACACCTTTGAAATGGTAGATCTACAAACAAGATCCAAATCCCATGGAGCTCCTATCACTCATGTAGAGGAACCTTCCTCAAGATAAAACCCATTGCTGTCCAATGATTTTCATATCAAAAGGCTGGTTACCGACCTTGTAATTCGCCCCCTTAAAGGGCACTTCGACACATAATGCATAATATATTTGCATGTGCCGCCAAAAACTACAGCCTTGTAGAAGTCTTGGCGCAAGTGTCATCAGCTATGTCAATGCTTGAAGTATTACAAACATGTCTAGCACAAAGGAAAGCTTTGGTTTTGGTTATTGGTGGTATCAACCCATAGGATTCCATGCTTGCAATTTTCGACATGGAAAAGTGTAAACCTCCCCTTTCCCACCAGCTTGCATTTCAAGTGCAAATTTTTTCGAAAGGTAAAGGTATACACAGAACTATCATCAACAAAGGTGCTTCTACCTGCATCATGTCGGCTTCATGTTGGCTCACTCTAGGTTCTCTAACCCTATCCCTACCATCGAATTCCCTTAAAGCTTTTGACGGCCACACTTTCATTCCAAATGGTTACCTAGATAGCTACCCCATCACTTTGTATGGGAAAATGGTAACAGTAGACATAGAAGTCGTAGATAAAAAACTCGACTATAATCTCCTGCAGGGTCGTAGTTGGATGTATGCCATGAAAACCATTGTATCTATTGTCTTTCGCATCATCCTATTTCCATTGGATGGAATGGTAGTTACAGTGGACCAACTATCCTTTTGCACCCTTGATTATTCCTCGTTACCAGGTAGCTATGTACCCGTAGTAGGTGATGTACCTGACTCTTACATCAGTATTGGTACCGGTCTACTGAAGGCTTCTTCCCTCATGGCTTGTTTCCCTCTTCAGCTGCCCAAGGTTTCACAGACGGTCAATATGCTTTCATCTATTCCTCATGAACAAACCGATCCATGGATCCTGCCGGTTCTTTTAGTTATTGACACATACAGAGAACAAATGCCGTTTTCACCAGCAGAATTGGCCTACCAAGCCATTTAATCTATATCCGCATCTCCGGTCACTTTGGTTACGGCCAATGATACCACTGCCCCTCCCATAACCACTCCTTTTCATCCACTCAATGAAGTCCTACCTACGGATGAAGCTATTTGAGAAATCATGAGTTTAGAAGAGCAACCTTGGGAGGACTCGCACCATCCTGTTTCAATATCTGATTCGGACACGATGCCTCTTCAAATGTTGTCCCTTGACATACCAGAAATCATTTCCTCACCCTATATGACCATCCAAACTTTGGAGGCAGAAGTAAACATGGGAAATATTTCAAAGGCATTGCTCATTGATATTTCTATCAAGACAGGCATCATGGAAAACATCCAGATTGGAGTAGATTGCACACTTGAGGAAATTGCAAGCTTCACCTGCCTTTTTAAGGAATTTCATGATGTATTCGCCTGGTCTTATGAGGAAATTCCCGGAATAGATCCATCTATCGTCGAGCATGAGATGAAGCTTTACGAAAACGCTAAACCTATCCGTCAAAGGCTTCGACCAGTCCATCCACGCACAAAGACAACCATAAAAAATGAAGTAGAAAAATTGTTACATGTTGATTTCATCTATCCTGTTCCTTTAATGGAATGGGTTTCCAATTTGGTTCTTGACGATAAAAAACAAGGAACTATTTGCGTATGTGTTGAGTATCGAGACTTGAATGCCATGTGTCTGAAAGATAATTATCTGACACCGTTCATCGATCAAATCATCGACGAATGCACTAGTTGTGAATCAATTTCATTCATGGATGGATTCTTAGGCTACAATCAAATTGCTATAAAACCCAAAGACTAGCATAAAACCGCCTTTATTTACCCATGGGGCATCTTTGCCTATCAGAAACTCTCATTTGGTTTAAAGAATGCTGGAGAAAATTTTCAAAGAGCCATGGACTATACATTTCACGATATTAGGCATATCATTCAAGCTTACTTGAATGACCTTTCAGCGCATTCCAAGCAATGAACGCAACACCTAAACCATCTAAGAGCAATCTTTCTTAGGTGCTTGTTTTAGAACATCCGCCTAAATCCGCATAAATGAGTTTTCTTTTTCGAGCCTGGATGCTTACTTGGATTCATTGTCTCCAAGTATGGGATTAGGGTTTATCCCAATAAGGTAAAGGTAATTACTCAATTTCCTAAACCGCAATCCATTCTACAACTCCAACGTTTGCAAGGGAAAGAAATTTTTTTACGACAGTTCATCATAAACTATGCTGAGTTGACGAAAGGCTTTATGTGCCTACTTAAGAAGAGAGTGCCATATCTATGGGATGATCAAGCTCAATGATCATTTGATGCCTTGAAAAAGGTGCTTATATTAGCCCCACTCCTTAGTGCTCCCGACTATGGCCGCGACGTTCTTCTATACTTGACAACCTCTCCATCATCTCTTGGAATGGTCGTGGTTCAAACTCATGATGACCGGAGTGAACATGTGATCCTTATCTGTCCAAAGGCCTGGCTGGGGCTGAACTTAGATATTGACATGTGGAAAGGCTATCATTGGTAGTCGTCTTTGCTGTTAACTGATTCCAACACTACATCCTACTGTGACAGACTACTGTCATCGCCTTGGAGAATTCCATGAGACATATTTTGTCTCGTAAAGTCATTGGAGGAAAATATTCAAAATGAATAATGATCCTCCAATAATTTGATTTTGTTTTCACAGCTGCCAAGATGCAGAACTCCTTAGTCTTCACTGAACATTTTTCAAACCTTCCCATCGTCGATCCTAATGAGATAGCCCACGATCCTCTTCTGGGTGAAGCTTTCTATCTTATCAACACCACCGACCCTTGGTACAGTGACATTCTTTTCTACCTCCAAGCACAATAGTTCTGCCCCGAACTCTCGACAGGAGACCTTCGTCGCATCCGCCACCAAGTGTGACATTATCTAGTGATTAACGATACATTATATTGTCACGGTGCAGATACAGTTCTTTGACATTGCCTCACTCATGAAGAGGTGGAACATGTTTTAAATGACTACCATGCTGGGGTATGTGGTAGTATTCTTTCTGGCGTATCTACTGCACAGAAAATCTTGTGCGTAGGCTATTACTGGCTGACCTTGTTCAAAGATTGTGTCAAGGCCATCTGAAAATGCCATCCTTGTCAAGTTTTTACAAAGAGTATGCATGCTCCTCCGGCCCTACTACACCCGGTTATCTCCATCGGTCCCTTTACTAGATGGGGGATAGACTTCATAACTTGCAATCCCATTTCCTTTCCTGGACACAACTATATCATAGTAGCTGGGAACTGTTTCACAAAATGGGTCGAAGCCCTTCCCACCTACAGAGCCAATGGAGAAACCATAGTGCTATTCCTATTCAATCAGGCTTTTTGTCATTTTGGTGTACCTCGCACGATCATTACATACCATGGATCTCATTTCCAGAACCATATGATGTCTGGTTTAACATCGCTGCTTGGTTTCCATTAGGATCAATCATCCTCCTACTACCCCCAAGCTAATTGCCAAGTAGAAGTCGTCAATGGCGTCTTAAAAACCATGATCCATAGGTTTGTAGGAAATCATAAAACCAATTGCCACCGAATGTTATATTCAACACAATGGGCATACCGAACTTTAGTAAAAGCTACCACAGGCTTTACACCTTTCTAACTCACTTGCGGCCTATAAGAAGTTTTACCCATAGAGTGTTAGATCCCTTCGCTCCAAATAGCCATTGAACTGTTTCCCAACACTACGGCTGAAGAAGAATGCTTACTATATCTCAATCACATGGAAAAAACCTATCAAGATGCCGAATTGGCACTCGAGGCTCACAAGCGCCGGGTAAAAACCCAATATGACAAAAAGGTCAAGCCTTGTTCTTACCAAGAGGGAGATCTTGTTTTTGTCTATGATAAAAAACATGACCTCTTAGGGGTAGGAACACTTCAACCCTTATGGCTAGGTCCCTATGTCATCAAGAAAGCCCTCTGAAAAGGGGAATATGAAATTTAGGATTGGGAAGGAGTCCCACTAAAAATGTATTATGGCTAGTATTGCACTAGGCATGTGCTTTGCAATTTTATGTATTCATAAGTTTTGCTTCCCTTTTTGGTGTGATTGGATTGTTTTGATATTTATTGGAGTATTTGTCTCATACATCCTTCTCGCAATGTAGATGTCTTCATTACCCTTAACATACGTAGGATATGAAGATGGTGGCAGTTGTCACACACAGTACATTGCATCAGCTGCTTGGGCCATCTACACACCTGAGTTGGAACTATTTTGTTTGAGAGGAGTCTTTCTTGGTACCACCACCAACGATATTGTTGAGTACAAGTTTGTAATTTCACTTCTCACGGAATCGTCATCAAGGGACATATCCAATTTGGTGGTCAAGTTAGATTCCCAGCTAGTTGTTATGAAATTGACAAATCGTTATCACATTCATAATCCAACCATGTTACGTCATTATTTAAGGGTACAACTCCTGGAACGCGAATTTGAAATAATCACATATGAACACATTCTTAGAGAATTTAATGCAATTACTAATTCACTAGCTAACTATGTATTAGATTGGCATCTGTCTCATTCACTATAGAAGCATGCATGAAAGGTAAAAATTTACTAAGTTAAAAATTTTACAAATAACATTTACGCCATCAAAATGCCAAAATGTTTGTATATAATATATATATATATATATATATAGATCAAAATCCAATCTTTTACATCAAAATATTCCAAAACTTGGATGCTTTAAGTACAAAATGGCTACTAAGCCCAGCTACAAATACCCATTGGCTACAACAAAACACCTGCTAAAAAAGAGCCTACTACTCTTGAAATGCTAAAACCACTCTAACTATCCTCCGAAGAGGAACCAGAAACCGCTCAGGTACACGGACTGTGTGCCGCTACATATGAGCGGGAAACTCCCTCATAGGAATTAGGGGGGAACCCATGCTCAAGCCCTCTAGGTTCCTTAGAACCTCGAGAAGACTATCGGCATCACCCCTCCTAGTAGGTAGTTGGCGTCCTCGTCACATATGATGGGGTTCACCTATAGGTCGTAATGGTGCCACATCTATGCTAAGCATAAAGCTTCATGTCAGTACTTATTTCGCCTATAAAAACATTACATAAACATTCAAAAGCTAAAAAATACTTGATGTACTTTAAAAAATCATTCTCACCTTGAGGACCCTAGTTGGTCCTGAGAGGCAGCATCAAGTCAAGGTCACCGGTGAAGTCCATGCCCTCATAAGTATAGTCATCAATCATCACAATTTGGCCACGAAGCCACTAGAAGAAATCTTCCTCGAATAAATGTCAGATTGGTCCTCCTCCTATGCGAGAATCGAGTGATGACCATTTCCCATGCCTCAAATCCCTCGAATCAAAGGGACATAAGCTCATTCTTGGGCGCATAATAGGTACCCTCTCAAGAATGAATGAAACTATGAGAGTATTATACCCAAAGCTGTATTGGGTACGAGCCTTACATTTTGTTAACGTTTCCTTCAACTGGTGAAGCATTACTTCACACCAATTGAACATCTGTGGTTGGACACAGTCAACTGCAAGCAATAGTTGGGCCTTTGTTGCAACGTGGGGAGTCTTTGACCTCACCAACCACATAATCAACCATAAAATAGCCCTCACAGACCTGGAACTTATCCTCACTATAAGGACACTGTTGCTGACAAGTCCATTGTCAGGGATGCAGTAGGATTGTGCTAGCTCTAGGGTAGACCGTGGATTTGGCCTTCCCCAGGTGAGGTTTTACTATGCCCCATGGAACGACAGACCAGTTAAAAAGTATATGTCATAATGGTCAATAGCCAGTTCATGATTTGCAATCTTGAACACTTGCTCGTGTTCATCCCAGCGTTGGATAATCCATCTCAATAAATCCTCTTGCCCTTTCATAAGTTCCAGCTTTGCATACTTCAGTAAAACTCAGTGGCAATGCAAGTATGCATGCTAGATCATTTTGCATCATCAATTCCTGGCTATCATGGGCTCATTCTCTCCATAGGCTAGTCGTTATGGCCTGAAACCTACAAAAAATAACCCTAAGATCAGTCAAAATGGGTCAACACAACTTCAAGAATCACTGCATGAGGTTATAAATTGCCCCCTTAAGCTCTAACATGCCCCCCAAGTGGTACACGGGGAGGATTAATGCCCTCTATAAAGTCTTATAGGGAGTTTAATACTCCCTATAGGCCTGGTAGAGGGCATTAGTGTGCAAATACTGCTTTAGGGCACCTCAGATCTAAAAAATTCCACCCTAGACACTAATAAGAAAGGTTAAGCAATGCATAGAGAAAGGGTTTAGCCTCTACTCGGGACTGATGACACATCAAATGGTTTCCCGGATCTCCTGCAATGGTTCGTGGAAAATATGCTCCTATTTGGCTCCAAAATGCTCTCACAACTCCCAAATAGTGAAAATAATGCATGTGAAAGCTCAAAAATCTTCCTTATATTTATTTTTGGAGACATGATTTTTTTAAATCATCAAAGAGGGAGTAGTCCTTTCCCCATGATTTTTTATCATGCATGAACCCATATAGATAGGAACTGTTGCTTTTTTATAATTTTTTTTCCGCTTTTGATGAAAGTACTCTCAGGAATGAAAAGTAGTAAACTCTGCATGCAATTCTCAAAAGAGCACTTTTCTTTTATGGGATATTTTATTGCTCTCAAAAAACTGAAAACTCACCGAGTTTGTCATTGTTGGGATCCTTAAACACATATGACAACGGTCTGAGAAACTCTTTTTCACTCCTTTTCTATCTCATTAAACTGAGAAAGATCATTAGAGCATTCTTTTTAGGCACTATTTCTCGGTCATAAAACTGAAAAAATCCCGAGTTTTTCTTTAGGCTCATCAAACATTTATAAATATCACTTGAGAATTCTTTTAGGTACTTTTCTTGCTCGCTAAACTGAAAAATCCAGAGTTTTTGTCACCGATCTCATTAAAAATCTACGGCAACAACAAGAGCACTTGCTTTTTTGGGACCATTTCTTGCTCTTAAATCGAAAAATCCCCGAGTTTTTCCCCTTCTTCGGGCTCGTCAAATCTACGAATAAGGAATGAGCAGTTCTTTTACCTCTTTTTCCTTTCTCAATAAACTAAAAGGATACCTTGAGTTTTCTTCATTTGACTCGTTAAAATTTGATGAAGGTATTGAGTTTTTCGTTTCGTGACTCATTAAAAATTCACGACGAAAAATGAATTTAGTCTATCTCCTCGTACTCGTAACAAAATAAGGTCAACATCTATTGAACATAGGTTTCTCTTTATCTGGATTCAATAGATTAACTCACAGAAAAGTAACCGATTCAGGTATACTATTAACCTTTTTTCACACCCGTTAACAATTATGACAAAGGGACCACCATGGAGTCGTTCTTTATGGTCTTTTCAGACTCTATAAATATGAAAAGACCACTAAGCTGTCTAGTTTGGAGTAATTAAATTATACAAACAAGATATAGAATCACTCTTTTTATGATCCTTTTCAAACTCTTAAAACATGAAAAGGTCGATGAGTTTACCTGTCTAGACTCATTAGAATAATCAGATAGGGCATAGAGTCCCTCTTTTCGCGATCCTTTTTAGACTATTAAAATATGAAAAGATCGATGATTTTACTCGTATGGACTCACTAAACTAATCAGATGGGGAAAGTAGACAATACAACTACATTTAGTATTAGAAAGCATGGTTTGGCAACCGTCATTCCCTTGAACATGGCACTCCCTCATATAAACCTTCCTTGTGATGGCCTCTCAATATGAATCCTACCATCCTATGAGTTCAGCCTAAATACCCTGATGTTCTTGCATCTCTGTATCCTAACACTCTTTGGTGTTCATGATTCTAGTGTTGCATGATTAAAACCATTGTCATGCCTTCTATTGTTTAAGGGTTAACCTTTTGTCTCCTCCATCAACCCATCAAGCATATCCTTTCATCATGCCCTCTATTGTTTAGACCTAAGGCTCAAAGATTCCTAAAAAAACAAATCATTCTTGTCTTGTTTCGTGATGATTGATGTAGGACACATTATTGCCTACCATTCGACAGGTATCTTCCTATCGACTCCAACACTCTATCTAGGAAGACAAACCAGAAACACACTCAGTGCCTTCGTAATTATAGAGATTAGTGGTAGGTCACCTTGTGTTTGATCAGGGGTTCTCATTAGTGGGTCCTAGTTAAGAGATTCTATGATTGTTCGACGACGAAAACATCTTTGACACTTGTTAGATTGTATTGTGCATCTTGGAGACCATCACCATTATTGGTGGCTTTCCTCATGTCCATTAACAATATCCATTATTGACTGGTAATCAGATGATTTTGTGCATGTTCAACATCAACACATATATTCACACTTATCGATATATGATATTCAGTGAAGCGAAGATCAAGATCTTGGGTGGAGGTTTGCATCAACCAGCCTTGCTTCCTCTCCCAAGTTGCGTATATTGTTTTTTGGAGACATCTCATCTGAATGATCTTATTATGACACTAGATCCTCATTGTGCTTATCAGCAACCAACATCATCATATCTCTTTTATGATAAAATCACTTTGACATAGCTACTGAGCATGGGAATGGCTAACTCAAGACATGATTTTAGTAGTTATATATATATGTGTTGTATCAAGTTTCCCATACCATCAAAATCTCCGATCCTCTCTCTCTTTTTGTCGAAGAAGGAAAATTACAGTTAAGTAAAGTATTCGGCCATCGTCATAGCCTCTGATCTCACAATTTAGGGGGCATCTGTTATACAACAAAATGACCCCCTCATCAGCTCAGAGGGGAAAGACATGACAACTAAAGCAAAGACCAAGATCATATGCCTTGTTTCCACACTAAAGCTGGCTATACATTGACAACTTGCTTTATAAAGCTTCTTTGTAAGCCTAAGGGAGTGTTAGTGACCCTACTAACTCTAGTTGTTAGTTCATAAACAACATTAGTGCATCCTAATGAAGTTCTAAAGGTCAAAGGGGCGAATTGACTCATAAATATCTAGATATTATTTCCTAAATCTACTCAAGAAAGGCAAGGAAACATCTCAAGTTCGCCCTATTTTTGGTATTTCTAATCCTAATGGAGGAAAATGGGAAAGAGATGAAACACATTGCAACTTCATTGATTTTTCCTTAAGGAACTCATGGAGTAACTTGGCAACCCTAACTCGATTGCTTTATAAGCAAAGATAGGGCTATGGTGATAGAGGTAAAATCATTTGAAAGGATAGCTTACTTGATTGTTGAGCATAGTCTCAAATCTAAGCATAAGAAGTTGGTTAGAAGGGAGAGAGAGAGAGAGAGAAGCTGGAGGGGTAAGGGAAGGTTGATGCAACAGAGGGTTGTAATCACTCTTTTGACATTAATATAGAACTGCAGTTGTACTGTATACTCCATGGTGTTGGTACTATCATTCATTATTTGTTTCTCCAATACCTTTTAGCATGAGTAGCTTAGTTATGTGTAACTAGATGTCTTTTATGTATTCATGTATTAGTTATCAAGGTCGTATGATGTGATTATGCTTATCTCTCCTCTGTGCAGGACTTGATCTGGAGCCAGCTAAGGGGACTTCCACCTAGCTGTATTGTGCTCTCCAGCAAATCTACGTGGAGGCTTGAGGTAATCCATCTGCTTTTCTTTGATAGTTAGTTAATGTTTGTGGACAAGCATGTAACTTTGTGACAGCTGCAGATAATCTTAAAATCTGCCAAGGGTCCTGGGAAGACCCTTGAGGGTATCACCATTCTCCATACACTGTGCATTTTATCCTATAGCAACTCGAGACATGGATGTCGGAGTGGCGTGCTATAGACTTTGTGGCAATGGAGAAGTTTGCAGGCAAAGGAAGAAAGAGGAGGCCAAACTGTGCATGGCGCAGTTGGCAGAGAAGAGGAGAAAGGAGGGAGCAACAACAGAACCATAGGATGCATGGGACGGTGCACAGAAAATAGCAGAACCGAAAAAGCCCACAGCAGTAGCAGCAGCATAGGAGGTAGTTGAGAAGGCACGTGAGGGCCAAAAGTCACCTTCACATGGGAAAGAAGCAGAGGAAGAGGACTGAGGCACAAACCCACAAAGCACGTCAACATAGCTAAAGCGCCAGCACTCGAGTGAGCGGACAGGGCCACGTAAGAAGGTCAAGGCATAAAAGTTGTCTATTAAGCTGATCACCCTTATAGAGGCTGATCTGCATGACATCGGTGAGATGGTGCATGGTGTCACCTCTGAAGCCCTTCAGAATTTTGTGTAGGAGAACCAAATTGTGTTGGGGACCCTCAGAGCACAGTTGCAGGAGTTGCAGGTGTGCACTACTCAGGTTTGTACCCTTTCAACCAGCTTTGCAGTAGGGACAACTGCAGTGGAGCAGATGCTACGCTCTCGGACAACAAGTACCATAGTGTTAACAGAAGGGGCACTAGTGACAAAAAATGAGGCTGACAGGCCTACGATTAGCACAATAAAGGGTATCGAGATGAACATGGCTACACTCCCGCGGGAGACATTATACGTTCTGCAGGATGGGATTACTGTAGAACTACGAGCTAGGGAGAGGCACGTGCTGCAAGTACTGAGTGAGCAAAATATCAACATGGAACAACTGAGCTTGCAACGCGATGAAGTGGTGTCGCAGAATCAATAGCTGGTATAGGTACTAGAAAAATCTTGTTAAAGCATCCCTGAGCTAGCCATCCTAGCAGATACACCAGTAGAGGCGTGCATCCACAGGCTGGCAGCAGGGGTGCATGAGGCACGAGAAGAAATGACTAAGGTTCAATTGGAGTTGAACCTTGACATCACAAAGCTTCAGTTGAAGGTGAAACCGTCCACTCCTCTGGACGTAAGAGAATAGCATGCCAACGCTATTACAACAAGACTAGACAAGATCGACAGTGCAGTGAGGGACAACACCAAAATGTTGGACGAGTCATTTGAGGTCCTCACGAACTTACAGGACCCCAACATCCAGTGCTTAGAGATAGAGGTGTGTGAACTCCAACAGTAATATGATAGTGTCAAAGGAACTGTGCAGATGGTGGCCCTCACTGTTAGGCTCACCTAGATGCAACAGGCCAAAGCACTGAAAAAATAGGTGCATACAACATAGCACAAAGAAGCAGTCCTGAAAGCGCGTGTTTAGCCTTGGATTGATGAGGCATTCACCATAATGACAGAAATTGAAGGCAAGCTTGCACAAATGCACAGGACGTAGGAACAGGTGCGGGGAAGCAGTTCCGACACCGCGGTCTCAGAACAACACGTACATGAGATCCAACAGGAAATTGCCCGGTGCATTGTTGACCTTGCAATCATTTGAGCATAATTGGAGGGACTCCACGCAAAGATCTCTATGTAGATAGAGTGACTCGAGGGTGAGTCACAATGTTTCTGTTGGGGGCCTATTGGGCATGGAATCCCCCCAAGGCATGTTTTGGGGCTTAAAGCCCAAGCTTTGACCAAGTCCTTTGTAAAGCCTCCGTGAATGGTGGGCATAGAGCGCGAAGTCATAATAGAGTCACAGGGTTGTCCGCCCTAATTTTTGTAATGCAATATCAGCTTGATAGACCTACCCGTGGTCCAAAGACCATGGGATTATATAAGTAGAGTGAGGCTCTAAGTGTAGAAGATAGCACATAGCGAAGGAAAAGAATAGAAGCATGATGAGTATAAGAGATTGAGTCAAAGTGTAAAGTATGTCTTTAGGTTGTAGAGTAGGAGAAGGCTTTGCAGCTGAGTGCGCTAAGGCCTAGTAGTCCACAGCTGAGTGCGCAGAGGCCTAGTAGTCCACAGCTGAGTGCGTGGACCCCTGCAGCTGAGGGCACAAGGTAGGTCGAGTCTATAACTGTTGGAAGAATTAATAAAGAGAAGTTTACCTTATTTCTATGTATATTTTTCTATTTAAATGTATTATTGGGTATAAATTGCAAGTGTACTGTTTATTTGTTGTGCAAACTTATATGTGTGTCTAAATAAATATAACACAAGGCTTCTATTTATGTGAAGATAACTAACTAGTGAAGGAAGATAAGTAAGATCTCAGGTGTGACTTAGGGAAATAGTGTAGAGCACTGCTCCAAAAGCGCGGAAGCCTCAGAAACCTTGGTCAGGGATGTGCGGAGGCAAGTATATCAGGGGGCGAATGCCAGGGAAGTGCGCGAAGCAGCCTACACATAGGGACGAACAGTTGGACTGAACCAAACCCTCAGACATCTCAAGGGTGTGGAAACCTGGTTCCAGTACCCCCCATACTACTTTGGGTGAGACCTCAGTCCACACTCTATGAATTGTTTTCGAAAGGCAAGTAGTAGAGAGATTTGTTTGGCTAATTAACTCTGAACCTGGGTTAGGCCCCAACAAGCCAGCAATGATCTTCTATATGGATTCTACTCATCGATATATTTCCGTTGATATATGGCACACCACATAATTATTAATAGTTTGAGAGATATTCTTGTTTGAAGTTAGTAACCCTAGTTAGTGGGCTAGAACCCTATGGGTTGGTGGCATGGCACTCATAATTGGTTGTGGTCATTGAATAATCACTAATTAATAATTATTTCTTTTTTGCTCCTAAAATCCCTCCAACGTTCACTTGTTGAGGACCTTCTCAACTCAAGAAATTCATGTAAATAATGACCCTCATATCCTTCTCTTGTAGGGATTTGGTGGCTTCAAATAGGTCATTGTGGAATTTTCGCTATAACATTTTTCTACGAAGTTTTAGAAGCTGAAATTAAAACACATTTGAGCTGAAATCATGGTGAACTGCTGACCAAATTTTAGATATCGGTTCGCTATATTTCAGAGATATGAGGAAGTTAGAGTTTTGCAGACTCTCAACTTCCATGTCAAACAAGTGATGTTCGGAAAATATTCATAAATTCATCTTTAAGCATTGGATTCAAATTTAATAAATAGTGGTAGAGATAGGAAGGATTGTAGTTTGTTGGGTATCATTTTTAGGGTCGAAGGTCACAACACCGATACGTGGCACTTCGTAAAAGTTCAATCTAATGAACTAATCTATAATCCAATCATCGTGGGAGATTGGAAATAACTCTTCGTTGAAGAATCCAATATTGATCAGACCTGTGGGGTTGGAAATAGGACTCAAAGGGCTACCACATAAGAAAAATTTTGGATCCTAGAGATCCGATATTACATAGATACAAAATATTCCATATCGAGCTCCTAGAAGGCAAGAAAAAGCATGCATTCAAGGATCAATGCAGTAAGGACCACATATCAATAGTTAAGGGTAAGTCTCCTACAAAAAGATATGTATGATTAGTGTTTACATTTGAATTTTGAGTGTCATCTCTGACATATGTTTTTTCAGGACAACATAAGTATATACAATGTATCGGTTATATCTCTATGTCTCTATATGTCACAATTAGTTTTTCGGATGTTCTATTTTAGATACTACACATTTGATGGTACATATTCTTGATGCTACACCAAGTATTCTAAATCTCTATGATGTTGTATGTTCAATTTACTTGTCTTGTCATAGTTGATGGAATGGACTTTGTTGTTGTACTTAGAACTTGGTCGATCACAAGTCTAGGTCCTGTCATCAGTTTTTATTTATATATATATATATATATATATATATCTTTAGGTCAGTTTTGGATATAGTCTTACATGGAGTCCATGCCTATATCAAGAGCGAGAGCCTTTGTCTACTATTCCAACAAGTAAAAAAAAAATGACAAGCACACTTAAGGTATGCATTGCAATTTTAACTTGTATTTATTCATTATTATGCACTTACATGTGTTTTGTAGGCATAGGTAAGTTGAAGTGTATTTTTTTTTGGTTTGGGATTGGTTTCACCTGGAAAATTTCGCATCTAGGTAGAAGAATATTCAATCAGAACATCAAATAGGAATTCAAGACTAGAAGTATCAAATCAAAAGAAACATGGCAACGGGACATCCTTGAAGACATCACAACCATCCAAATATCGTGAAGTATTGTTAAGGCCAAGAGTCATCATTGTAAAAGAGTCATTTGTAAAAGATTCATCACTGTAAATATTGTAAAAGAGTAATTTGTGAAAGAGTTATTCTGCCTAGAGTCGAAGAGGCAGTGTTGGTAGCTATAAGAGTCATTGTTGGGATGATATCATTATTGGGTTGCAGGTCATAGAGTGATTGGGTATTTGGTCAAGTACACGAAGATCATTGTATATCTTATCGTATTATGGATTGTTGTACTTGGTTTGGAAATCCATAGTCTTCTCTTATTTAAGTCATTATAGGGTGGCAGGGAGGTGCTAGGCAGGTGTATGAAGTCGCCTACAGGTTAGGGTGTTAGGTCCCTATAATAATAGTGTATTCCCTTGTTATTATTTTTGTGCCCATGTTGTCCCCACCTTGTTATTATTGTCCCCCACTCTTGTTTTTGTTGTGCCCTTACATTATTATTGTTATGTCGGCTCTGTATATATTGTGACCCCTTAGACTCCTATATATAGAAAAGAGGTGTTGAAATTTGTATCATCAGAGAATTATTCATTTGTGTAATGTAAAGGATTTTTAACCCTCAAAGAGCCTGATTTTGAAGTCGTTTATCTATATTTTCTTCTATTTTGTGAGCTGGTTGCATAACATTTGGTATCAGAGCTTTGGATTCTAGGGTTTCGCTAGTTCAAGCAGGTGATTGTGCCATTTTCTCTATAATTTTTTTTCTACGAAGTTTCAGAAGACGGAAATTAAAACCCATTTGAGCCAAAATAATGATGAACCTTGTGTACAAATTTCAGATCTTGTCTCACTACATTTTCAGAGATATGATCCAAGGAAGTTAGGGTTTTTGGAGGCTCACGAATTATATCTCAAACAGGTTACCTAGGGAAAATCGTCATAAATTTCTCTCTGAGAATTAGATTGAAATTTCTTAAAAAGATACAAAAATAATATGGACTTTAGTTTTCTGTATATCGTTTCCAGGTATGAAGGTCGAAACAATGACACATAGCACTTCGTACAAGTTCGCTCTACTGAACCCGTCTATAATCAGGTCATTGTGGGATATTTGGAATAAATCTTTCTTGGAGAATCTAATATTGATCAAACTTGAGAGGTTGGAAATAGGACTTAGAGGGCTACCTCGGGAAGCAATTTAAGACCCCAAAGATCTGAAATTACAGAGACAATAGATTCAATATCGATCTCCTACAAACTGAAAAAAGGTGTGTAGTATTTTTAAAATTTTCCATAAGTTTGTTTTGAAAAATTAGTTTGAAGGAATTCAAAGGGCAAAATGAACAATAATTATCATTAATTGATGCCCTAAATAAAGAAAATGGAAACACCTAGTAAGCAACCTAAAATCTCTAGCGTGGCTCTCTTAGGTCCCTATACTACTAGTGAACCCCTTATTGTTATTAGTGCAACCCCCTTATTGTATTATTGTGCCCATATAGTCCCCATGTTGTTATTATTATGCCCCATAGAAGCCCACTATTGTTATTATTTTCCCCTACAATATTATTGTTATGTAGGCTCTGATTGTATTGGGACCCCTTAGAATCCTATATATAGAAACAAGGTCTTGTCATTTGTATCATCCAAGAATTGTTCATTTGTGTAATGTAAAGGAGGTTACCCCCTAAAAGAGGCTGACTTCTAAGTTGTTGATATATCTTTTCTATCTTTCTTTTGGCCAGTTTCATAACATTTTGTATGAGAGCTTTGGATTCTAGGGTTTCGCTGCTCTAAACAAGCCATTGTGAAATTTTCGATATAACTTTTTCTCTACAAAGTTTCATAAGCGAAAAAAAAACCCATTTGAGATGAAATCATTTGAATCTCAGGTCCAAATATCAGATATTGTCTCACTATATTTCTAGAGATATTATTTTAGGAAGGTAGGGTTTTTGCAAGCTCCATAATTCGATGGCCAACAGGCTCCCGAATTACATCCCAAACAGGCGACCTGGGGAATATTGTCATAACTTTCTCTCTGAGCATCAGATTGAAGTTTCATAAAAAGTTATAGAAAGAAGACCGTCCATATTTTCAATGTATTGGTTTAAGGTCCTAAATTCGAAATAGTTACACGTTGCACTTTGTACAAGTTCGCTCTATTGAACTAGTCTATAATCAGGTCATCGTAAGAGATTTAGCATAACTCTTCCTTGGATAATCCAACCATTATCAGAATTGTGGGGTTGGAAAGAGGACTCATCAGGCTACTGCAGGACACAATTTTAATCCTTGGATATTTGAAATTACAGAGATACAACAGAGTCAATATCAAGCTCCTACAAAGTGAAAAAATATTTGAAGACATATTTGACAAAGTTGCTATCAGAAATGCTTATGCTTTGATCACAAAGGTCAATGAATTTCCTGTAGTCTTGGAAAGGCATATTTCCTCCTCATGCTAGGGTTTTTATATGAAATTGCATCAATTTCTCTTTGAGATATAATGCATATGACTTTGCTGGCATCCTGCGTTGAATTTCCTCCATGGATAAACTTGCCATAGTTTCCAATTGGCCTTCCTTTTCCTGTAGCTCCTTTCTTAGCCATGTGATCTTAGCCACTAATTGAGATTTGATCATTGTTTCCCTGTCTCTTATGCTACTTAATTCTCTACCCACTTCTTGCAGTTTCTCTTCCATGTGGCCTACATCCTCCACCTCTTTTGATTTAGCAATTTGAATCCAGCTATGTGTCCTTGTGCCCTCTTTTTCAAGTTCAAGGAATAGAGGAATGGGAAATTTTTGTGGTATCACCCTACCTCCTTTGATGAATGTGTAGTAGGAGTTGAGGTCTGGTTGTGGGCTAGGCTCCTTCAAACCCTAAGCCTCTTCCTCTATTTTTTCTTGAGTAATTCCTTCCTCTTTTACTTCCTTTTTCCCTCGTAGCCTTTCCAGATTCTTTTTGTGTATTTCTTTTAGCTGTGATAGGGTTTCATGTAGGATATTTTCTCCTTCTTGTAGGTCTGACTGTGTTTCCTATAGTTGAACTTGTCATTTTGTTGAGGATGACCTGGTGACAGATCTCCTATCATAGGTGATTGGTGAGTTGGGAGAAGCTTGTTTTGATGTTCCTTCTCCTTCCTTCTTCCCTAGAGTGATTGCATTCTCTTGTTGTTTTGGTGAGTCCTCTATGATAATTTGAGTCTTGGTAGGGGTCTGCGGTCTCCCTTGTTTAATACAAGTGCTCTTCCTTGTCCTGAATTAGAGTGGAGTTTTCCTCTGTCTCTTTCCCTTTTATTTGATAGGTGTACTTAGGGTAGTTAGAGCAGATGTTGCCTCCTTCTCTGTAAGCTTTGGAGACACCCTTAGTGATTCTTCTTCTTCCCTGCTCTATTTTCCAAAATTTTATTCATCCTCCTGTACTTCATCCTCTTTTTCATCCTCTGCTTTATCTTCTCCTTCATCCTCTTTTTCTTCTTCTTTTCCATTCCTTGTTTCTTGTTGTTTTTCATCGTCTATTTCTTCTTCTTTTCCATCCTACGTTTCTTCTTCCCCCTCACTAGACGTAGGGCTTATGTCATACTCAATGGCTCGAATTCTTGCTTCTTCCTGCATGTATGCAAATGTTGTCCATGCAATAGGGATTCTTAAATTGTTTAGATCATCTTCCAAGATGAGTTTGATCAACCCATGATGTGCTAATTGCTGATGTTTTCCTTCTTGTATCTTGATGCTCATGTCTATTATTGGTTGTAACTTAAAATAAGGTACACTAAGTCTATTATGAGAAGATTTCCCCTCTCCAAATCTTAGCTCGTGGAGAGTCTAAAGTGGTACCCATACACTACATTGTATCTACCTTCACATGAAATATACTTGATGACGTAGTAACTTGCCTCATTCCAAGGATATGGAATGCTTTCCCTTTGACCCCCATTTTTGTATTCCATTGGTTCTTCTCCTTCCAAGAAAAAACCATTCTTTGCAAGAGTGTTGTTAGTCTTCTCCTCTTTTCTCCACTGCAACCCTAGTGGTAGTGTAGTTATCCTTCTAATACTCTCAGGGATAATTTCTACTAACAAACCCTTCACTACAGTAGTGGCACTAGCTCTAGTGAGAGGTATGAGGGACATTGCAAATCCTCTAGCCACATCATCATAATATCCCCTCAGTAGCCCAAAGAAATCCATCAATTGATGCCTTGTAAATATTTATACTATAGGAAGACACTAGTGTATTCTGGTTGTGTTGGTGGGTTGTCTTTTGTTGAAACCTCCTGCCATATTTTCTAGCAATTATTCTCTCAGTGAGGTTTGGGTGGCTATAGTTTAAGAACTTTGATAGATGATGAGGTACTTTTCACTAACCTTCAAAAAATTATTTCTACCTAAGTGCGTAATACAAATACTGAAAAGAACTGAGGATTTCTTCTTTTTAAACGAGAGACATAGAAGGTATGGAACCTACCTCTGTTTTCTATGCTCTAGTGATGAGAACTATCGAATTGATTGCCCTCAGTGTCCACTTGCCACTCTATGTGGTAAATCTCCCTATATCTTGTAGCTTTCCTATAGGTGCTGACGGGTTCCTGTAGGTTGTCACTGTAGGGATGCCGAGAGTAACATTTTCCTTTGATGACTCCTCGAAGTTTCCTCTGCCTTCATATTTTCTAAATAACCAATAATTTGCATGGGTGGCAATGATTATTTCTATTTGTGGATGATTTCGATGGGTGATGTGTTGACTGGATGAGTACAAATACCTCATTTTGGACCATTTGTCCCACTAAAATTTCATCATATCACCTTTCCTCGTAATCATCTCCCACTTTCATTCTTCGTAACTTAGCCACTTTTTTTATTCATTCCCATTTTTTTGATGTGACCTTGCCAGCCACTTTTTTTATTCATTCCCATTTTTTTTATGTGACCTTGCCACGTGTGGATTTGACTAACCCTTTCTCTTTTCGTTATCTAACCAAGGGTGGTCAACTTAACTAGCCACCTTCACTTATAGAATGAGCTTCCTACATTATTACTATAGTTTATTCATATTCGTAGCTATGAGGGAGTATTGGTGAGATGACATACTTTTTGGTCCTCTACTTTACTGATGCATGCTCGAAAATGGTGCTAATTCATTGTTCTTTGACCTTGCTGCATATTCTTCAACTGTATTTTTTTCTTCTACTTTTACTAATGAATTGTTCCTTTGATGATGTATAGGTGCTGGATTTTGTTTCTACTAAGCTCTAGAGGAGCTTCCTCATCGCTATAATCCTTGTGCTAAAGGTGAATTGGAGTTGTTGTGGTCTTTCTTGTGGAATAGGCTGCTACAGGAATTCCTACAAGATGTCTTGTAGCAGCATTTTTCTTGAACTTTTGCATCTATTCTCTTCTTCAGAAGTTGCATGGGTATTGAAATGAGTGGAGGATATGGTTATGGATTGGAAGATGAGGTATGTTGTTGTGGGCATGCCCCTTTTTGATGTTTTTTTTCTCTTTTTTATTTTTATTCTTTAACTTGATTTTTTTTTATGGATACAGGGGTGACATGGTCATGAAGGGTGTTCGCTGGGTGTGGTGAGGTCAATGGTTCTTTTCCTATCCCAAAATAGCCTTGTGTTACTATTTTTCAACTGGACTTCCCTTCCTATACTTTTTCATGGCCGCTTGTAAAACCTACAAGAAACTCCTGTAGTATTACAAAGAACCCTCTAGAAAACACAAAATTTCTTGGAATTGGAATCCGGAGAGGAGTATGGATGGAAGAACATGGGGAGTATGGAGGAGATGAGATGGATGAAGGAAAACATGGTTTTTGGTAGTGCCTTCTATCTTTTGTAGCCTGTGCATGCCATCTTCTTACAAACATGCAAAAACATAATTGTTAGTTTTGTATGTTTTTCTGTTTTTTCATTTCTCTTTTCTCTTTTTTTTTTCCTTTTATCTTTTTTTGAAAATACAACGAGGCTGCCTCAAAGGAGTTTTTCATCCTTTTTTCCTACTCTGGGTGCCTCAAAGATGTTTTAACCCAAAGATATATATATATATATATATATTATATATATATATATATATTATATATATATATATATATTATATATATATATATATATATATATAATATATATATATATTATATATATATATATATATATTATATATATATATATATATATATATATATATATATATATAATTTTTAACTCTTGGGCTACCTCAAGAGGTTTTCAACCCAAAAGTTGGAATCAGGTGCCTCATGGAGGTTTTCACCTACGTCCCTTTAATTTTGTTTAATTTCCTTTTTGCTTTTTGTTTTCCTAAGAACTTACTGAGTTGGAAGCTAAGACTTCTCCAATCACCTTCACTGCCTTGCCAATGCTACTAATGAATTCTTTCTTTGATAAGGGCTTCTTGTATATATTTAACATATATTCATTGAAAAGAAGAGGGATACCTTCTGCATCAATGATTATTATCTGAAAAATTCCATTGTCATGGTACTTTTCTATCACATATGGTCCCAACCATCTGGTCATTAACTTTCCTTTGAAATATTTGTATCGAGAGTCATACAATAAGGCCCAGACACCTTCTTGAAACAATTTGTCCTTAATATTTCTATCATGCCATATTTTCCTTTGTACTTGAGTGGCTTCTATGTGCAGGAGGTCTTGCATCCAAAATTCATCTAACCATTCAACCAAGAGCAATCTTTCCTATTGTGCCCTTGTGATATCTAGATCCAGTTGTGCTACCATCCTTAAGATGTTGTATTCAGATTCAATGGACAGGAGGGCTTTCTTCCCATAGGTTAGTTCATAAGAAGTGAATCCAGTGGTGGTCTTCCAAGTCACATTATAGGCGCAGGTGGCCTCCACCAATATTTCTACCCAATCCTTTATGCTCCAGCTAATCATCTTGGTCAGAATGCTTCCCAGTGCTTGGTTGGTGACTTCCACTTGCCCATTAGCGTATGGGTGGTAAGGAGGGGATTTTATGTGATTAATCTTATGCTGGATTAACATATTTTCAATTATGTGAGATGTAAATTGATTGCCTTGATCAGTGAGCAACTCTCTAGGGTTTACAAACTTATAAAACACATTATCCCTCATAATTCAACCACCTTTTCTTCTGTTGCTACTTTGATAGCTTTAGCTTCAACCCATTTTGTTAAGTATTCGGCGCACACAATGATGTAATTCTTCTGTCTGGATGGAGGGTCAATGGGCCCAATGAAATCCATGCCCCAATTGTCAAATGGATAGAAATTCACTTGAGGTTCTAGGGGAATTTCATCCCTGGGGATAGGCTTCCCCATCCTTTGGCACCGATCACACTAGCTGGTATACCTTTTCACATGTTGATGGAGAGTGCGTTAGTAATAGCCAACTTGTAATAACTTGAATGATATTCTTTTGGCTACAAAGTGACCTCCACAAGGCCCATCATGACCATCCAGAAGGATGTCAAAATATTCCTCCTCCCTCAAACGTATTCTTAGAATTTTATCGAGACCTAGCTTGAAGAGATTTCCCCCAATCCAAGTGAATGGGGAAACTTTTCTTATGAGTCTTCTTTTTTCCTTGGAGGAAAAATTTGGAGGCAAATATACAAATATGAAGTAGTTTTCTATGCTAGCAAACCATGGAGAGAGAACTTAAATGCCGAATAGATGTTCATCTGGTAGTTGATCATCAACCATTCCTTCCTCCCTTGTAGGCAAAGTCAATTTGGATAAGTAATCTGCAACTACATTCTCCTTGCCAGGCTTATCAATAATAGTTAGATCAAATTGTTGAAATAAAGTAACCATTTAATAATTCGGTCATTTACACTAGGTTTTTTCATGAAATATTTAATTGTAGCATGGTCAATATGTGCAAATGTTTGGTAACCAGTAATATAATGTCTAAATTTATTCAATGAATGGACAACAACTAGGAGCCCTTTTTCAGTTACTGTGTAGTTTAACTCGGCTTTCGATAGATTCTTACTGATGAAGTAAATGGCATAAGGTAGTTTGTCATATATTCGGCCTAGAGCTGCTCCTATAGCTTTCTGAGAGGCATCGGCCTGAATGTGAAAAGGAAGATCCCAATTTGGGTCTTCGAGAATAGGTGTAGTAGTCAACTTTTCCTTTAGGGTTCTTCACAGGTTTCTGACCATAAAAAATTGGATTGTTTGGCCAATAACCTAGATAAGGGAGAAGCTAAATTGCTAAAATGTTTTATAAATCTCCTATACTATCCTTCTAAATCTAAGAAATCTTATATCCCTCTACTTCTTTGGAGTTGAGACCCTTTTGATGATGGCCATCTTATTTGGGTCTACTTGTAGTCCTTCCTGGGATATTGAGTGACGTAGAACAATCCCTGCAATCATAAAGAAATCACATTTTTCGGGACTAAGGGATAGGTTCATTTCAATACATTTGGTTAAAACCTTTCCCACATTAGGGAGAGCCTCCTCGAATTCACAACCATATGGTGTGAAGTCATCCATATAAATTTCCACTCATCATGGACTAGCTCTGCAAAGATACTTAGGACTACTCTCTCGAAAGTGGCAGGAGCATTGCATGGACTAAAAGGAAGGATCCTATAAGGGAAGGTACCCCAAGGACAGGTGAAGGCGGTTTTATCCTAGTTCTCTGGGCTGATCTGGATTTGAATGTACCCACTGAATCCATCCAGGAAAGAGAATAACTTATTTCATGCTAGACCATCTAACACTTGGTCAATGGAAGGTAGAAAAAAATAGTCCTTCTTTGTGGCTTTGTTTAGCTCTCAGTAATCCACACAAATCCTCCACTTTCCATTTTCTTTGGAACCAACACCAGAGGAGACACCCACTCATTGTCCAAGATAGGGTAAATGAATCCTACATCCAACAATTTATGTAGTTCTTCTTTGACTATATCCTTGAGAGATGGATTCATTCTCCTTTAGGGTTGGAAAACAGTTTTGCAACCTTCCTTGATGTAAATGTGGTGATTACACACCAAGGGGTGCACTCCCTTCATTTCTTTGTAATTTTGAGCAAAGGCATCCAAATTATCTCTTATCATGTTACATAACTATTCTTCTTGGTGTATAAAGAGAGGGGTTGATTTTCAATGCTGTTTCAAGGTTGAATTCTATTGTCTTGACACGAGTAGGGTTTGAGTCAGCTAAGCATAGATCAATATGATGGTTGTCCTTGGTTTCCTTCACTACTTCCTCTGGAGACATGGTGTTGGGAATTTGATTTTAGAGGATTTGTTCAATCAAATCATCTTCATCAAGTTGTCCCCCTCCTATGGCAGTTTCTAGGGTATAGATTTGGGAGGAGTATACTTCATCTTCTTCCTCCTCTTCTAGCCATAAACATAAGTCATGTTCTAGGGATGACTGAGCAGGAGGGTACATGACCAACTGTTTGGATAGATGCCCATTTTTTATAGTAATATTTCCATCCCTGCAGCTTATGTAGGCTTCAATAGTGGCTAACCAAGGCCTCCCAAGGATCAAAGGATAACCATTGAATTTGGTCTTAGGTTGGAGAACTAAGAAGTCAGCAGGGTATTCCCAGAATTAAATGGAGAGCATCACATCCTCAACAACCCCTCAGGATCTACTATGGATCGGTCTACAATTGCAAGACTATCGTGGTCTTCCTTAGTGATCCTAGAAGATTCAGCTTGAGCATAGTGTCCTTAGTCATCACACTAATGGCAGCCCCAAGATCAATCAAGGTATGGGGAACAACGGTGCCATCGATGTGTACATCTACTATACGACTCGTATGATCTAAATACTTTGGGAAAATTACATGCCCCAGCATTAAGTCAGACAACTGTCCAATGGCATTAATGGTAGGGGTGTCTCTCTTTTGCCTCCCTAAAAGTTTGAAACACTTCTCTTTGATCAACTTGTTGTAAATGGGGACATATTTGATAGCTTCGAGAAGCGGGATTTTAACACACATATTTTTCAACTCATCCACAAGTTCAGTCTATTCTAGGGTGTGATGGACGGATGGGTTAAAATTTAAGGAAAGGGGGGTGGATTCATTCTAGGCACACTTTCCTCTCTTTCCTCCTCACTCTCCTTAGGTGGAGATCAAGGTTGGTAATCCAAGAGCATTGTTATAGATCCAAATATCAACCTTGGTATTTTTGATGCTTGGTTTATGGCCTAGGGCAACCACTCCTTCCAAACTTGGTCCAAATATTTTAAAAACTATGTTTTACTCCATGTACGCTACTTTTCCCTGTGATAAAAGTGTGTACATGTGGGTTAGTCAATACCAAACTTGCGTATATGTATTAAAACACTTAAAAAAATTTAAATTTCCTTAACTATGGGAAAATGTCACGGGTTTTACCTGTTGATTACCTCCTAATGCCCGTGGCCCAACTATTTCCCAATTGTTTCCCAACTAAAAAACTAATTGGGAGAAGTATAAATAGACTTCTATGGGAAGGCCTTAAGGAGGATAGAAGAGATAGAATTACTATACCGAGATTATCCCCTGGCCAAGTTTGAAGTATCCCTATGCTCCCAGCTCTTCCCAAAGTTCAGGAAACCCTTGTTTCCTTGAGTGTTGATATTCTCACAATTGCTTGAGATATCATGGTATTGGTTATGGAATAAGGTTGTTGAAGACTGGGACAAGACAGACTTGGAGGACGGTTCCGCTTAGAGCCGAAGAAGAAGACTCAGGTGAACTCTTTCGTGTTTATTATAGTTTTCTACTATAAAAAAAAATGCTGTCTTGTTCCTAATATTGATCTATGCATCAGATGTGGTTGTAATTCATGTATGAATGTCATTTGGATGTATAACTAATCATCTTACTTATATGATATAAAGTTGATTTCACTAAAATGCTTTATCTATATGCTGCTATGTATATTCAGATTGGTTGATTTGCAGATTCCAAAATCATCAAGATTTGCAGAGGGTCTGAACCCTACTGGGACTACCCAAACGAAGGACATCTGGGTATGTTCATCCATGCATAGTTTGTTTATTGAAGCATGCTTCTTGATTTGTATGTGTGTTTCTTGCTGTAGATTACTCTTGTTCTGTTGGGGTTCTAACCCAAATCCCTAGGGTACTTATTCCCATAACAAAATTGGTGACTCCACTGGGAATAACAATCTTGTTATTCCTAGTTTGGGTTGTTCAGTGTCAATCAGGGCTCAATTCTTGGTTTTATTGCTGTGACAGTATTTCTTGCTCATGTAGGAACTCAGACCTCAAGTTTGATCTTTTTATTCAGGTCTTGTCTTTTATTTTTCTTGCAAAAGTCAGTATATGCACCTTTTTCTATTTACAGTAGCGTACACATGCTTGTTTCTATGAAGTGAAACTACGTATACACAAGTTTCTTTTGTACACACACCTCTGTTGGAACATAGTCGCATATACCGTTTTTTGGATGCTTTTTTAAAATATTTCTACCCAGAAAGATTTGTTTCTTGGTCTATTTGGTTTCTGAGTGATTAGTTTCTATATTTAGAATTTAATTATTCAGTGAGCTTACTATTTTTAATTCTCTTCTGATTTGAAAAGTTTTGGCCTAGGTTTTCTTTTGAGTGAGTTTTTTTATTTGTGTTTGAACACATAGGACTTCTTATAGAGGTTCTTGATTGTTCTGGTCTTTTGGAATAGAAGATTGTTTTCAATCTTTGTGTCAAACTTCATTATTGGTCTACTCACTTTTTTTTTCGTCATTTTGTGGCGTTACAACTTTTCTTTCTTTTCGAAAGTTTCTTTTTGATGAATTTAAATATGTTTCTTTCCTAACTTCTTGGTCAGTTTCTCAAAGCGCTTTTGCTGCTTTTGGATCATTTAGTGCAAGTTGAAACCCTTTTTTGTTCAAGTTTTCATTCATGTTGAATTAGTAACTTACAAAGTTTCCTTGTGATTTGCTTTCGGTCTTTGAGTCTTTGGTGGCATTTTGAGTGCTTTTGAAAAGTTTTTTCATTGTTTCTTGAAAACGAAAAGTTCTTAAAAAACATTGTTTTTGCTTTCTTTTGCTGAGTTTGATTTTGGTTTCTTTGGTTTTGTGAAAGTGAATTGTGATTTTTTTAAGATTTGCCTTTCTTATTTGGAGGAACATTTGTATTTGAAACTTGCATTCTTTTCAAACACTTAAGTTGGCTTATTAAAAATTATAAAAAATTGCTTTCATTTCTTTTTAGAGTAATCTTGAATCTTGCATTATCATGTACACCTTGCATTAGGGTAGTTTTGCATTATTAAAACATCAATAGTCTTTTTATTTTTTGTGAGTGTGAAGTCTGCTATAAGAAAAGAAAAGGAAAAAGTTGTTGCTTTATAGAAGTTTCTTAGAACCCAAGTAGAAATTTCTTTTCATCGAAGAACAAACAAGTGCATTTAATATAAGTTAGTTTTTCATTAATTTCTTTTGCGTCATACAAACACCATCAGTTTCATTTCCATATTGTCGCTTTGACTTAAAAGAACAACCACTTAAAATCAAGTGCTTAATAAAATAAACTAGAACTTTTTGTATTGTCATCAGAATACACCAACAAGTTTTAGGTTTATTTAGGGCCTTGGATTAGGTGAGAGGAGAGTAAACTCTCCAAGGCCACTCTAAATTGTAAAACATAGAATTTTGATTAAAGAGTGAAATCCAATAGCGTTAGGGAGACCAGGAAAGATCTGTGACTAGGAGTTAAGCACAAGGGTTCGTGAAGATAAGGATGAGAGATACCCCTCTCTTACTTGTCGGATCCTACCTCATGACTGTTCTGCCTGGCTTCTGATACGAGTTGGAGTCCTTAGTTGCCTATCCTAGGGATCTACATAGGTGGCTATAGAGGGGAATCCCGTGGCACCTGAGGTTGACATTGCATCACATTCAACAATACTTCTGGAGGGCACCCTTGCGAAGCTTGGGGGCTTGCACTGACAAAGGTTGTTGTTTGGAGGTCAGCGTAACTACGTCTAATACATTTGGTAATAGACTTGGGGTGTAATTACCCCAGTCTATTTTCAAAAGACCCTTATTATTAAATTTCTTGTATTTTGGTGTTCGGTCCTAATCACTCGAAGCAGAAATACTTGGAAGTTGTTTGATTGCTGATCTCTTTAGGGACATTTTCGGTGTTTGTTTTGTGCTCCTATTTAGCCTGGATTTCAATTTTATTGAGTCTTTAAGTAGATGTTATAAAAATAATTCAAAGTGGCTGACCGACCACATTGACATTTCGTAGACTTCGTGGGCTTTCCCCTGTGAGTCTAGAGCCTTCTCTTAGAAGGTGCATGAGTGCTTTTTCAAGTGGTTTTGAATGAGTGGTAGCAGTTGCATCGAATATTGATCCTCCGCTTGGGGGCATTAGTTTACAAGATAGACCTGGTACTACTATAGAGTTAGAGAGGAACACACTAGTTCTTTCTCGAGTACTCTTTCAGTCAGAAGACGTCACTGAAGTAGAAGAGCTTTCAAAGTTCTTTGCGGCTCCAAATTCTCCTCTCCCTCCTAATCATATAGACATATTGTTATACGTTGGAACTCTAACTCACAGGCCTTTGAGCACAGGTCCACACACATTTATCCCTTTAATGACCACTGCTGGAAGCACGACATCAACCATGAGTGTTGCAAGCATGCAAACTCCCATATCTGTACAAGGGGGAGGGACTATTTCCATCCCTTCTAACACTCCCAACACATCCTTATTTGGGTCTACTTCCATTTCATCGATGAGTGGAAGTTCTCAAGCTAATGAATCCAATTTTGGGTTTTTCCCTTTTGGAATGCCCTCTCAAGGTATTCCTTCAGTCCCATTCAATGTAACATCAATCGACTCCACGTCCAGGATGAGTGGATAACCTCCTTTTTAGGGTTTCCCATTTGGAAGTGGTCATATACCACATTCCAATTCGACATTAGGTCTATGCCTTTTCCTTTCACAAGCCAAGGTAGTAATCTCTTTCAGATTTGGACAAACACTAAGGTTAGTGGGATAGGAGCTGCGAATTAGTTTTTTGGCCAATAAGGGAATGCATTGTATTCTTCGATTAATTCATTTCAAACTTTTCCACCCTTAGCTAATGCTTGTAACCCTTAATAGGGGCTATCAACTCTTTACAATTATTCGTTAGGGGGAAACTTTACCGATTACAAAGGATATTCAACTGGAGTTGGTCAAACTCTGAATTTTGCTAGACCACAAGGGTCACCTTTTGGTTCAGTAGGTTATACTAGTCACTTCGGGCAACCTGGTGCCTTTCAAAATCTAGGTCATTCTTTTCAGACTTTTGGGAACCCCATCCAATCTAGGTGGAATCCCCAAGGTCCTCAACGACTCCCTTTTCTAGCCACGCTTAATTTACTAGACTTGACTAAGTTCACAAACGATCCAATTAGATAGAATTTGGCTTGGCCTATGGTATCAACCAAACTTCCATCAAATATTCCAAAATTGGAAGGGAAGAGTGGTGAAGACCCAGGCAACCATGTAACTGCGTTCCATTTATGGTGCTCATCTAACTCCCTAATTGATGATTCGGTCAGGTTGGGGTTATTTCAACACACCTTAACCGGGAATGCGGTTAAGTTGTATATAGAGTTGCCAGGGGGCACCTTTACTTCTTTCACTAATTTGGCTAACATTTTCTTAAACCATTTTCAGTTGCCTATCCATTACGAAGCCGAAATTGAGCTTTTGGCCAATTTTCATCAGGACATGACTACTCACATTTCGGATCATATCCAGGAATGGAGACAAAGAAAAAGGCTTATCAAAGCAGAAATTACACTAGAATTCCGTCTCAAATGTTTCTTGAAAGCATTACAACCCAAGATCTCCAAGGATGTTTCTATGTCTGGTGTTTATTCGGAAGAGAAGGCTATATTTCATGCCCATAAGTTAGAACTGATGTATTCTCAGTATGGGACTCTTTAGAAAATCTTACCTGATGGTCCTAGATCCATGGTTGATGTAGCCAAACTGAAGCCAAGCCCTCACACAGATGGAATAGTTGGATCGGTTGATGCCAATACGGTGAACCTTTTGAATCAATTGCAACAATTGTCTCTACAAACTGCTTCTTCTAACCAGGTTGCACCGGCTACTCCTTCACCTTCCCAAACTTCTTCCATAAATGTCGTTCAAGCCTCTAACCCGAAAGGAAATCAACAATCCGATGGGAAGAAGAAGGGATGAGGTAAAAAGAAGAATCGGGAAGGGAAGGGTAATGTGAACAAGCCTAGAAATGGTGCCGGTGATGGTAGAAAAGAGTCTAAGAAAAACGTTAAATTTCGATGAAAGTTATGCAGCGGAGATCATTTGACTCATCTCTACCCGAAAAATCAAGATGCTCAACACTTGTTAGTGTAGCGAGGGTCTTCTAGCTCCCAAGATGTATTAACTAATCCTTTCCCCCAAGGGAAGTAGTTGTTTGCTGGCACGAACTCAAACCTTGGTACCTCTGCAAGGGGCAACCAAGAAGGGGACAATTCCTCAAATGTTTTTGATGAGTTCTCATGTCAGTGTGGCCACACGGTCATGTGATTATGGTGAAGTAGAAACATCTAAGGATAAATCTGTTCCCAAAACCATGGACCCACTTCATATTGAGTGACCCTTTGTCGAGTTTATACCTCGGTGCCGAAAGGTTCCACCAAGCACGCGACTATTAACCCTAATGCTAGGGAAACCTAGAACTACTCGATTGTAGAAGATCTGGCTCAAAGTCCTTGCACTATGTCTATTTTAGAGGTACTCCAGTCATTTCCTACTCAACAAAGTGCTTTTCTTTCAGCAATCGAGGTAGTAAATCCAAACAATTCTTTACTGCTCAGTTTTGATATGCTCAATGTCAAAAAGAGACTTCCTCATCATATTGTTTTTCAAATAAAGTCTACTTACTGGGAAACTAATATTTTTCGAACAGTTATAGATGAGGGAGCTTCCACATGCGTAATGTCTATGTCATGTTAGAATGCCATTGGATCACTTTCAACTGTTCCTTCACCCACTCTCTTGACTACATTTGACAGACATTCTCATAGGCCACACGAGATTAACCTGACCTTTTGTATATGTGTTGGAGGAAAGGTCATTAGTATTGAATTATAAATCATTGGTGCCAACCTAGATTACAATCTCCTCTTAGGAAGGAATTGGATTTATGCAATGGATGCCATAATGTCATCTTTATTCTACATCCTCTATTTTCCTCATGAGGGGAGAGTTATTAAAATTGATCAATTAGATTATTTTCCAGGTGATCCTCATGAAACTTTGGATTCTACGATTCCATTGGTCGATAACCCCCATCAACCTATCAAGAGTTTAGGAGTTGGGATGTACTCTTCATTGATGGGTATATTTGATCTTCCCACTCCTATAACTAGAATCAATGCCATTTCATCTTCCAAGGAGTCTTCATGGAAAGAGTCCTTTCGAACTCATTATTTTTCAGACCCTTGGACCTTACCTTCACCTATCACCACATTAGATGAAGGGCAGGTTGGTGGAATGGCATTCCCTAGGTCTGAAAAAGAGCCTAGATATCAATCTACCGTTAACTCTGCAGAAGACCATCCTACTCCTTTTTCAGAGGAGGAGTTAGATGGTGATGTGGCTCCAGCTTGGACGCTTGACTCTACTTCTGCTATGGATTGCTTAGATATAGTTTTACCATATGAGGAAACAATTTTAGAAGCAATGACATGTGTAGATTGACCATGGGAATATTTACATCATCGTTCATATTTTCTTCCTCCATTGCAGGAAGTTGAATCTAGGTTCTCCAATTTCCTTACTAGTGATGTTTGTATGGTTTCAAATCCTTTCGCTCCAGCACACATACGTGCTGAAGGTAATATGTGAGTTATTTCAAAAATCATACGAATAAACATCTCTAGGAACCATATTGTGATAGAAAATGTCTTCATCAGAGCTAAGTGTTGCCCTGAAGAGATTCAAATTTACACCGACCTCCTTAAAGAGTTTCAGGATGTATTTTCTTCGTCTTATGAAAAAATGCCCAGTGTTGATCCATCTATCATTCAGCATGAGATCAAGATGTATGAAAATGCTAAGCCGATTCATCAGAAGCTTCAGTAAGTCAATCATAGGAAAGCAACAACTATTAAAGCTGAAGTAGAAAAGCTTCTTAAGGTGGGTTTTATATACCCTTTTCCTCTAACAAAGTAGGCTTCTAATCTAGTCCCAGTTGATATAAAACAAGGAATGATCCGAGTGTGCATTTACTTTAGGGATTTGAAAAAAGCTTGTCTGAAAGACATTTACCCCACACTGTTTATCAATGAGATAGTTTTTAAATGTGCAGGTAATGAGATTTTATCATTCATGGATGGATTCTCTTGTTAAAATCAAATATCTATCCATCCAAAAGACCAGCCTAAGAAAACTTTCATTTGTCCCTAGGGTACCTTTGCATACAAAAAGATGCCTTTTGGCCTTAAAAATGTTAGAACTACATTTCAACGGGCCATGACTTATGCTTTCCATGATATCAAGCATGTCATCAAAGCATACTTGGATGATTTAGCTGCTCATTCTCGAAAGATAATTGATCATCCTAGTCACCTTCAGTTAGCTTTTGTGAGATGTCAATTTTACAAGATCCGGTTGAATCCAAATAAGTGCATTTTCGTGGTTACATCTCGTTTGTTGTTAGGGTTAATTATATCAACTAAAGGGATTCCAGTTGATCCCTTCAAGGTTGAGGCAATAATTATGTTGCCTCCCCCATCTTTCATCCGACAACTTCAAAGTCTTCAAGGGAAGGCAAATTTCTTGAGACGATTTATAGCAAACTATAATAAGATAACTAAAGGATTTATGCATTTGTTGAAGAAAGGAGTTCCATTTTTATGGGATGACTTTATGCAACGTTCTTTTGATGCCTTGAAGTAGGCGTTAATCTCTGCCCCACTTTTGAGTCCACTATATTATGGTATAGATTTCCTTTTATATCTTGCAGCGGCAAAATCAACCATAGGTATGGTTTTGGTTCAGGAAGATGATGTTCTCATGGAGCATGTGATTTTATAGTTAAGTTGAGGCTTGGTAGGCCCTAAACTATGCTATTATCTGGTTGAGAAATTTTCCTTGGTAGTTTTCCATGCTATCCAGTGGCATCGTCATTATATTCTACTATGCAAAATGTTTGTCTTAGCAGCAGTTAATCCTTTCCAATTTGTCCTCAGTAGGCGAGTGATTGGGGGCAAATACAATCGATGGATTGTTATTTTACAAGAATTTGATCTCGAGTTCTTGTCAGCCAAGTATAATAAGTCATTGGCTTTTGCGAAATTAATTTCTAAGTTGCCTTGTGAAGAGGATATTGTTTATGAGGAAAGTTTCCTAGATGAACATCTATTCCTCATCTCTTCACGAGATCCTTGGTATGGAGATATTATCATCGATCATCAGACTTCGAAGTTCCCCCTTGCTTCATCCAAGGATGAACATTGAAAATTATGTCACCTTGCTAAGAACTATGTCATCATTGGTGATACATTATATCACCGAGGGGTTGATTCAATCCTTAGGCATTGTTTAAATTTAGAGGAAGCACAGTCTGTGCTCAATGATTGCCACAGTGGAGCTTGTCCTGGTCATCTATCAAGGCTTGCAACAACCAAAAAATTTTTGTGTGTCAAACGTTGCCACCCTTGTCAAGTCTATACTCGGAAGATGTGCACACACCCAACTCCTCTTTTCCCTGTTATCACTGTCAGTCCTTTTACAAAGTGGGGCATTGAATTTACAAATTGTAATCCGCCTTCAGTGGCAAATCAAAAGTACATTATAGTGGCCATAGACTACTTTACGAAGTGGGTTGAGGTCATGCCTACTTATAAAAATGATAGTGAAACAACAACATTCTTCCTTTTCAATCAGATTATTTCACGTTTCGACATCCTGAGAGAGGTTTCCATTGACCATGGCAGTCATTTCCAAAACCAACTGATGACCGAATTGGCTCTTAAGTTTGGCTTCTGGCAAGAGCATTTGTCTCCGTATTACCCTCATGCCAGTGGGCAAGTCGAAGCCGTGAATAAGTCCCTCAAGATGATCCTACAAAGGAAAATTGACAAAGATCGCTCCAATTGGCACATCATGTTGTATCCAGCTCTTTGGACATACCGAACCTTGATAAAGACTACCACTGGTTTTGCACCTTTTCAGTTAGTTTATAGGCTAGAATCTATTTTTCCTATTGAATGTGAAATTCCATCCCTTAAGCTAGTTGTTAAGCTTCTTCCAGAGACCTCTAATCTTGAAGAGCACCTTGTTCATTTGGAACATCTTGATGAGTAGCGTTGAGATGCCACTATAATAAACGAGGCCCATAAGAAAAGGGTTAAAACTCAGTATGATGAACGAGGTCCATCCTTGGATCTTTTTTGAAGGCGACCTTGTCTTGGTCTATGACCAAGATAAAGATGCCTTGTGGGTAGGCAAATTCAAGTCTATGTGGTATGGTCCATTTATAGTGAAATGAGTTTTAGGAAAAGGGGCTTATGAATTAGTCGATTTTGAAGGGAACAAGTTGGTGGAGCCTTGAAATGGGCTTTACCTCAGGAAGTACTTTGCTTAGGTTATGGCCAAGCAATGGCTTCTTTGTTTATTTTGTATTTTTATACATATTTTATCGAGAATTTTTGTGATATCAACACTTTTGTTTTATCTAATTTGGTGGGTGTTGATGGATGACTTTGTTTATTTCGAATTCGCAGATGGTGCTAGTCGGCACACTCATAATCTCTCTTCCCCATCTTGGGTGATTATTATCCATCTGGTCAGTTGATTATATCAATGGGAGTATGTATTGGTTCTGCTTCAAATAATATTTCCCAATATACTTCCGTTATTAGTTTATTATCCAAAGCTATTTCTTATGGAATTGATTTATTGGTAGTCTATCTTGACTCACAACTGGTAGTGTCACAATTAAATAACCTTTATCAGGTTCGGGATCCTTATTTATATCATTAGTTTTTGAGAGTGAGGGTGTTGCAATGATCAATTGTTTATATTACTTATTTGCACATTCCACGATTTGAAAATTCATTTGCAGATTTTATTGCTAATCAAGCATTAGATTGGCATATCAATCATTCATCAAGTTAAAAACAAACATTAAAAATTTGGAACTGCATATACATATCATAAGACTGCCCTTGTGTACATAAAGTGTTCAAAAATAATATACAAAATTAGGACTAAATTCCCATAACCATGTCTAGTCTATATATCGACCTGGCTAAGGATGAGTGGCTTAGAAGGTGATAACTACATTGGCCACACGCCGTAGTATGCGAAACCAGTCTCGTGGTACTCCTACCACGTGACACTACATCTCCTCAAGTAGGTCCTCTATGGCCACCATCGGTACCTGGTGAGTCAATCTCACCAGGTCTCTTTGGACGGCATATAAGACCCTCTCTATCTCACCAAGTCTCTTTGGACTGCATATAAGACCCTCTCTGTCTTAGCAGCCACCTCTTTGACACCTCTTCTATAATGCCTATGCTGCGGGAATCCATCGGTTCTTACTGGGCCCACATCTGCAACATGATCTGTATGTCAGTATTTTAATCCCATCAAAAATATTTCTAAGTTCATTTTCATATTTAAATAAAACATAAAAAATCTTAAAAGTTGATAAAAACTTAAAAAAAATTGTTACCTATCTCTCCCCATGCTGCGTTTAGTGGTAGCACCAAGTTTGTATCTCCCTAGAAATCCATGCCATCATAGGGATAGTTGTCCACAATGATGATGTGTTGTTACCACAAGGCGAAGAACTCATAATCAAAATTAGTCCTTAGTACATCCCTGCCTCGAAGGATTTTCATCAAATCGGCCCACCTGCCTACCCGAGGATATCGAGGGCTGCTGATAGAGACTAATACCTTGGGACGTAGTCCAGGCACCTTCTCGAAGAAGAAGGAGCATAAAATAGTCCCATATCTGAAATTTTTGGTTTGCCCTTTCTGAATAGAGGACAATTGGCTCTTCATATTGGTAAGAAGAGGTGTACACTAGTCAAAAACAATGGTGAGGCACTCCATGACCAAGCTCATGGATACACGTGAAGCTTGGTGCAATGAGGCTGATCTGTTTATCTTTGCTATGGTGAATGGTAGAATCCTCAAGGATAAGCTCTCCACATGTTTTATTGGAATATGACTTCCAATTTTTTCCGGATGCCCAGGACAATATATGTGTATGTAGTCTTCCACTGAAAGACTACCTTGTGTTTGAGCGATCGAATGCACAACTTCTCCTCTCCAAGAGAGACCAGTGATAAAGTAAATATCTTCCACCTCTATCCTCAAAGGCATCTGATCAATCATAAATGCATCATCTTTGATGTTCCAATAGTGGATTAGCATTTCCAACAGATGAGTGTTGGCTTTCATGTTGGGCATTTTGAAAAATTTTAACAAGCCACATCCCATCAATGCATCTAATGCCTATTGATCATTCATAACTTCAATTTCAATTGTGGTATGTTCCCTCTCTCTCCATGTGATTGTCAGCCTAAAAAGAATCAAGTTTCAACGATTAGATTTTTGTATTTAAATTTCAAACCATGTATAAGTGGGTTCCTTTTACACACAGTCACTTGTAGGGCTGTCGTATATGCGTGTTGATAACATCCAACCTGTGTGTATGCCGAGTTGGAATTTTTAACATAAATTGCTACAGTCAAACCTTAATAAAAATTTCTAAAATCAATCACAAAGTAATGCAAGCATGAATTGAGGGTTACCTGATGATTTTGATCCAAATTGAATGGTCAAATTCTTTTGGGGGCAAGTTTGCTCTTTTTTTCTCCACAACTTTTTCTCTCAACACAAATGACACAAATGGTGAGTCAAAAGGTCATTTTATAGCTTTGAAATTGTCAAATTTTTTCAAAACTTGATTTTTGTCGTCTCATGAATATTTTAACTTGTGAGCTTGGATTGTCAGGAATAGGTGTTATTTTAGGATATTTTGGATGCTTCTTACAAATTTCATATCGGTTCCATAATCGTTGACCCGTCATGGCAGGTATGATTTAATCACTAGCATATAGGTTAGGGAAACCATTTTTTCCATTGCATCTTGCATACTAGCCTCCATTTGTCGATACACCTCCCATAGGGTCAACCCCATCATGTCTTGGTTAACAAACCATGTTCACTCACCGAATTTTAAAATCATGAAATGATGGTAGAGCCATTCTCTACATGGGCATTGTAGTTAGCACCTCACTGCAATTGGTTTCCCATGCTGTTATATTGAGTAGTCTTGGGAGTCCTCTTTAGTCCCACCATGACTTGTGCGTTGAAGACTCATTTCTCTTTGCTTCTTCACTTCGTTCTAGCCTTATACCCTAGAGGCTCTTTTGTGTTGAAGTGTACTGCTGCATTGCATTTTGACTATTTGAACCTTTTGGCCTTGAGCCGACTTCACTTGGACTCGTGTTTAAGCCACTTATTTCACCATGTCTTCTGCAAACTCAAAACCTGCAACCACTTAGCTTCTGCAACTTGACACACCCTTTGATCCATGGAAGGAACATCCCTTTGAGTGTTCTTGACAAATTTCACTTCCCTGCATTGAGCACAGGATTGTTCCCGTCCCGGGAACTAGATCACCTATTTCAATGACACTCATTCTTTCCACTATACTATAGCATTATTTTATTCTTTTCCAGGTTAAAGAAAAATACAAAAAAATTATATATTCCAAAAAAGAGTGGGAACAGGACAACATTTCCATATATTGTTGGCATCTAGAGTCAACTGTGTCACCCTTGAACAAAGCACTCAAAGGAAAGTCTCTCCTCCATTTTGGGTGGGATTTAGTTTGACTTAGGTACGCCTTAACCTTGTTATTGAGTTAGTTCTTCTCCGATTGGTTATCTATTCCAATGATATGGAGAGTTTGCTCATGCCTCCTACAGGTTGAGCTTATACAAAGTTATCATATGCTGCGACATAGTCATAATTCAGTCATGCTTTTGTTCAAGGGAAGTAAACTTGAGTCAGCCTCTTTGCGGTGTCTCTTGACCTATTTTTCAGTTGACCACCCCTGGTTGTCAGTGTCTTGTTTGTCATCACATCAGTTATATTGGTCCTTTACTCATGCCGGTTTGAGAAGGTCTTCATTGAATTCTTGCTAACGGGTCTTATCCTTATTGATGATGACATATTGCTCTGAGGGTAGGCCTAGAGCTGCACCCTGGCCCTATTTTCATTATTGATAGGTCACCTTATGCTCAGCATTGATCAGTATCATGGGTCTTTGATTGAGTGGTTTTCCTTGTGTTTGACATTAGCTTTCATTATCACACATTAGGATTTGTGCAATGCCTTGGTTTCCATTTGACCCTATTGGTGGATTCCTCCCCTCTGTGTCAGCTTTCAGTATTGGTTGGTTCATAGGGTTTTTATCATGTGCCAGCTACATCTTGTATAAACTCGAAACGTGCTTCGGTTGGGTTATTGCATATTTTTTGTCCAATTCCTTCCACATTATTGGCCTACAGGTTACACTCGCGCTAGATTGATGAAGGATGCCTTAATTTCTTCTTTATAGTGGATCTTTTCCTATCGATTACTCGTCATTGCTCTGGGACAAAGATCTAGAGTCCATTTGGTAGTACTTTAGGGTTTGCAGTCATCAGTTGTAGATTCCTTCGCTATCAAAAGTGGAAAACTATCATTGTCCCTTGATTGATAGATTCTTCCAGGTGTTCGACTTCAGTCCACTTATTCGCACTTGTTAGATTTTACTGGGTACCTTGACTCTCATTATCATTATTGGTGAGTAGTCTCACATTTGTTAACGGTACACATCAATGACTGGTAATCAAACGATTTATCAAATGGTTGACTTTAGATCATTTATTCCCATTGTGTGGAAATGTACCACAACGGTTAGTAAAGACCTTGGGTTGCATCAACATTCTTTGGTCCACTTGTCAGTTGCTCCTGTTGCTACTAGTTGAGACCGTTCTACATTATATGTTGCGGTCCTTCACAGTGACATCTTATATGCTGGCATCCGAGTTGCGATGTAGTATCATCTTATTCCATCATGTTCATTTGGTACTATTGGGATTAGTTTTTGACATCAGTGATCAGCTTCATCTTTCAGCTTCATTGATCATCTTCTTATATGTGATATTCAGACATGTACTTGTTCGATCACGATTATATTATCCATTATGTCCTTTCAGTTCTTTATATTTGTATACATAGTGGATCCGCTTGTACTTGATATGCGTACATGATTTACTTTCTCTGAGCATGGGTATGCCTACCTCAGATAGTTGTTTCTTTCTAATCTTCTTTTGATGGCTTGGCAGGCTGAAATCTGGTGAATTCCTTCTCAGTTTCAACAAGTTTCCTTCCCATATACTTAATACATTTCAGCCATCATGTACCCCTTTTAACCTCATATATTAAAGGGCATTTGTTATAGATACAAATATCAACCTTAGTATTTGTGATGCTTATTTTATGGCCTAGGGCAACCCCTCCTTCCAAATTTGATCCAATTATCTTAAAAACAGTGTTTTACCCCATGTACACTACTTTACCCTATGATAAAAGCGTGTACATGCAGGTTAGTGAATACCCAACTCGCATATATGTGTTAAAACACTTAAAAAAATTAAATTTCCTTAACTATGGGCGGAGTTCATGTGCTTGATCTGTTGATTTCCTCCTAGTGCCTATGGCCCAACTGTTTCCCAACTAAAAAAATAATTTGGATAAGTATAAATAGACTTTTATGGGAAGGCCTTAAGGAGGAGAGAAGAGATAGAATTACTATACTGAGATTATCCCCTGACCAAGTTTAAAGTCTCTCTGTTCTTCAAGCACTTCCCCAAGTTAAGGAAACCCTTGTTTCCTTGAGTGTTGATATTCTCCCACTTGCTTAAGATATCATGGTATTGGTTATGGAAGAGGCCGTTGAAGACTGGGACTTGACAGACGTGGAGGACGGTTCCACTTGGAGTTGGAAGAAGAAGACTCAGGTGAACTCTTTCCATGTTTATTATAGTTTTCTACAATAAAATGAAACGTTGTCTTGTTCCTAATATTGACCTTGTTTATGCATCAGATGTGATTGTAATTCATGTATGAATGTCATTTGTATGTATAACTAATCATCTTACTTATATGATATAAAGTTGATTTCATAAAATGCTTTATCTATATGTTGTTATGTATGTTCGGACTAGTTGATTTGCATATTCAAAGATCATCAGGAGTTGCAGAGGGTTTGATCCCTACTGGGACTACCCAAATGAAGGACATCTAGGTGTGTTCATCCATGCATAGTTTGTTTATTAAATCATTCTTCCTGAGTTGTATGCGTGTTTCTTGCTGTAGATTACTCTTGCTCTGTTGGGGTTCTAACCCAAAGCCCTAGGGTGCTTATTCCCATAACAAGAACTCTCCCAGACCTAAGGTTAAATTCATGAATTTCCATAGCATAGGCAAGGTAGGATGCTTCTCCACTGTAGACCTGCTGTGCCTGTCTATTGTTCGGGTTCGAGTTTGGTTGGGTAGGCATCTGACGTGGTTTAGGTGGAGCATGGTATAGGAGTTGTGGTTGAGATGGTGGTGAAGGCAATAAATATGGAGCTTGGTTGTACCAAGGCCTTCACCCATGGAGTAGTGCATTCGGCTAAGGTTGTAGAGTAGTATATGGCTAATATGGTTGGTTGGCCAACTAGGAATGGTATTGAGGTGAAAAAGATTAGGGAGATGATGTAAACCAGGAACGATGAACTACAGCTAACCAAGGGGGAGTGGATGTGATTTGATTAGGGTTGTAATATGATTAGGATGACCCTTGCATTCCCTACTAGTATGGTCAAGGCCCATGAGGCCTCCTTTCATTTATGTAGCAAAGTTGTTCAGTCACCCCCTCAATTCCATGATACACAACTCTTAATCCAAGCAGAGAAGGGAAATTGTCTGTGGAGTGGTTTTCCTCACAGATAGAGAAGATTTCTATAAGGTTCAATGGACATTCATTCATAGGGTGCCTCGTTGTGCATCTAGGGCAGAATATGGTTAATTCTCTCTATGGTTCCTCCTGGTTATGTTCGATTTTCATAGTGTCTATTTGGAGAGAAAGGGTTTGCAACATTTCACTCTTAAAGTCTTCCAAAATGTTCCCAATTTTACTTCTTATGGATTTATTGGAATAGGATGAAATGACCACTACTTGAATAGCCCTACCCTTCTTTCTAGCTTCCTTAGAATGATTCTTGAAAATTGTCTTGATATCATCATTGGGTAACCAGTAGATGTCCCCTCCTGAAAACAAGTTTAGGGTTTCTAGAAGGTCTTCCTTGATCCCCTTGAGAAGGGATAACTTAAGTGACTTAGGATGAGGTGTGCACCTGACCCTTTTGTAGCTAAGTTGGAATCTTTCTTCGTAATCCTCTAAGGACTCATGATTTCCCAAGGTCATTCTAAATTTTTTCTCTTTGGTATCTTTGGACCTGCAGTAGTCCCTATACTTGATGTTGAAAGCTTGTTTCATCTGAGCCCAAGTGGTGATACTATCCCTAGGTAAACCCATGAATCAGCATAGTGCTGCATCCTTGAGAGTGGATGGCAATAATTTCAACTTCTGATCATCAGAGGTGCAATCATAAGCTTTGCATATGACAACAAATTCAAACAAAAAAGTATTTGGATTTTATGAGGTCAGGCCATGGAAGTGAGGAAGAGAAGAGGGGCTTATGTTTCTCATCTTGGCATCCCCATTAGTTTCTTTGATGGGAAAATCACCCACAACTCTTTCCATGTCTCCCATTTCATTTCTATTTGCAGCCATTATGTCAGTTGGAATGGTCTCTTCTTCTTCCCATATAGGCTCTTCAAAAATATTTAGTTGTTCACCTAAGGGGTCCTCTAACTCATAGCCATAGAAGAAGAGGGAAGTTGGTTGTTTGAAATGGTGGGGGTATCTAGCAGAAATTTTCTTAAGTTATCCCTATTCCTACAAGGCATTGAAGGAGTTTTTTTTTTTCACTTTTAAACTACTTACATAATTGAAAGAAAACAAAACTGAATTGCAACTGTTTACTGGATGGAATTAATTTCATAATGAAAGAGATAAGAAAAGAAAGAAGGAAATAAGAAATCACATCTACTCAGACACCTCATCGACAACAGAGCCAAAAAGTAATGAGCACCAGTATTGCAACAAGAATGCTGCAACTCCTGGAGCCACCAAATTTACTTCATCAACATGGGGTTCATACAAATTTGGAGGTGACAATGTTGCATACAAAATAGATGTAATTGGTCTACTCTTTTTCACGGCTGAGTTGGGGTGATAGACAACTAGGGTTTTTCAAACCAACCTTCTATTGACTAGAAGAAGTCTGATTATCAACTTGCAGAAAGGAAATTTATAGTAATTGGAAGAAAATAAACTTTGTTTATTGCATGAAGGAAAGAAATGCTTGTAAGACAACATGAAATCCTTTATCTACTTGCTAACATAATGTGTTTGCAAAAGAACGCTACTTTAACACACGTGACATTTTAACTAATCTAAGAATGAAATCTAATCTAGAGAGTACTAACTTCTATGTGTGAGAATAAATATAAAATAACTTTTTTATTTTTATCCTTTTTCTAGAAAAATGTAAATGCTAATCTTGCTTGGTTCTTTGGCAGGGGATATAGGTGTGGAGGAAAATGAGTAGAATGGTTCACATGTCTTGGAGGGCAAGTAGGGGCCTAATCCTAGATTTTAGTGATGGTTTTTCTTAAATCAGGCTCGGAACATGCTAGTACAGGTTTTTCTACAAGATGTCTACAGGAAGTACTAGTTCAACTATAGGATCCCCTATTTTACTATAGGAAGAAGCCGAAATCTTGGGGAATGGTCTAGAAAGTAGAATGGAGCTTGGAAAAGGTGAATGAGGAGGGCATAAGGCATGGGAGTGGTAGGCACTTACTTAGAACTCAAGCCAAATCTTTAATATGGTTGGATTTACTCAACGGAGATGGCAAGCTTTCCTCATAAAAAAAAGAATTCGAATTGAGACCTTAGTGGCTTTTGGCAATCATCAATGGATATGTCTTGGATGAGGCTAACGAGATGAGGTCTCCTTGCAATTTAGAAACTCCTGCAATGACACACATCATTATTGGCATTTATACATGAATTCATCAAAAACAAGAAAGGTTTATGGAAATAGAAGAAAATAGAGTTGCACCATTTACTTGTCATTGTGGTAAAAACACAACCCCCCATTATTGATTTGTTCACTTCAAATAATGGGGACCCTTTCTATAAAATTTTTGGCTAAACACATTTTAGGATTTTTATTTTGTTGAATATCCTACGCTTTTGTTAATATTTCATTTTCTTTGGCTTCTTGTTTTGATTGTTTTGTTAGAATTGAGTTTTTATAAGCTTCCCATTGACATTTGTTTCGTCTCATTTGGTCAACTCGTTTGAAAATGGTACTCTTTTGAAGTCTCATCATTTATCTAGCCTGAGTTAAAAATACATAAAATGTACAATATTGCATTTTGTAAATAAACTAGTTCAGTAATGCATTTATTTTAAATATTAACTTCAGTTGAGATTTTACTAACATTTTTCATTTTTACTTATACAACCAAATCATTAAGCAACGAGATTTTAGAAATTTACTCTAATTTCCAAATTGATTACTAATGTCGAAAACCCATAATTTAGAAGTGACTGTAGTTTATTTTATTTTTATTTTAAAAGTAGCTATAGTTTAAAATTAATGTTAAATTTTAATTTAATTAAATTAATTAATATATAAAATATAATTAATTTAATTAAAATAAATTTAATGCATAAAATATATAAATAATAATAATAAAAATTAATTTGGATCGCATCAAAGATTTGGATCAGATCGAAGAGTTATATCGATACATATCATTCCATACCCCTGATTCCATACCCCAGATCGCCGATAAGCATAAGTCATGAGCCAATAAACAAAGTAATGTTATAAGTTTTGTTTTAAAATTTTATTCAAAACTTACTCATTCGTTGAAGTGGTAGGTTAGTTATGAATGAGTGGAGTGGTAAATTAGTTTAAGTTTAATATATTTAAATAGTTAATTAATTAATATATAAATTTTAAACTAATTTAATTAATTAATTATAAATTTAATTAAATTAAATTTTAATTATTATCTAGATTATATTAAATAGTTATAATAGTTTTTAATTATATATAGTTAATTAATTAATAATAGTGTATTAATTAGGTTAGTCATTAATTAACAATTATTTAGAATTATTATTGATAATAGAATTCTATTTAGATTAAATTTTTAATTAAAACACTAATTTTTTTAGCCCAACAACAGAAATTCCAGAATTGTGCCAGAATTAACTCATCTATTTTGGGAGCTCATAGATTGAGTTTTACTTAGCCAAATGAGGCCTATGATGGCTCATTAGAAAGATGAAATCAAGGAGAACATTTCTAATGTAGTTTCACTAATAGATTTAATAATTTATTGGGTCCAAAATCAGGCAGAAGCTCAAGCTACGAATTTCTAAAACAAAATCAATTTTCTGAGTTTTATTTTGTGCATTTTCATTTGTCCAAGGCTCTTCTCAATGCATATCCATTCGTCAATAATATTCTTGGCCAATTAAATCATCCCATACATCAATAGAAAGCTTATATTTTATTTTCAATTATTTAATTAATTGCATTTGATTGGATTTGTTTTAATGTTAGAAATGATATTTTGATTTTAATGTTGCATCTTAATTCATTTTTTATTTCTTTTTACAGGAAAACAGTAGAAGAAATATGGAGGAAAAGATCTCAATCAATGAGAATGCTCCAACAAATAAAGATTGGAATTTTTGAGAAAATAAAATTGGATTGGGCAGATTTTTCTTCAACAAACTCTCCTCTCAAAATACTTTTGGAAATATTATAAATAATAGATTGCAGAATGTAATAAGGGGCTGCTCTCGTCTGCAATTTTGGACTTCTAAAGACATTTCTATAATAGAAATGTAGAGTTGTAGGAGAGAGAAGAGAAAATCTCAGATCTAGGGATTATTATGGATTTTTATTTTGTATCTTGAATTATACATGATGGGCAAAGTTTGCACTATTGTGGCTTTAGCTTTGAAAGAAGAAGTTCAAGCAATGTAAAGAGCTGTTGGAGATCGGGGTCAGAGAAATGGATGAAATAAATTGGTATTTCTAATAGTACTATTTCAAATACTAGTTTCATTTTTATGATAACAAGAATGTGTCATTTTATTCATGTTCATGCACCTTTGTCGATATGGGTAATTTGTCTCAATGTTGTTATTATGTATCTCTGATCTTATGGATTAAATTCTGATTTTTGAGTAACTATTTACTTATAAATCTGTCTTATAAAGCTGAGTTATTAAATAGTAATATGTTATAAACTATTTCTGCATATTATTGTTTAATTATTGAATTTACTGATTTGACAATCAATATAATTTTTGTGAATTTCTTCCTGGGTGTTGTTGATTGATTATTTCAGTTAAAAGGTCTCAATAGGATGTGTTTTGGTATCCATAATATTAGTTGATTGAACTACTTCATTAACTTGATATTCATTATAAGCAAGACATGTTTAAATATCAATACTTTAAATATCTTGCTCTTGGTTGGGTTAGGATTAAGATTAGTTTATTTTTCTTGAATTATAGAATAAGTTTGCATTTAGAGTCATGTATACATTATTTTAAAACCTCTTTTCAAAAGAGGAAAAATTTTAGTTGTGGCTTGGCTGAACCTAAATCATCTTAAGGGTCATTCTCTTGCCTGATCAGCAAGAAGAAGTGATATGATATCCTTGTCTATTGGTAGTTAAAGATACATCATAAACCAATAGCGATAGAGAGAAGGTAACTGGACCTAACTAAACTAGTCGGAGCTATCACACCAAAAGGAAAAAGAGCTGCTTTAAGGTCCGGACTGGGTGGTTATCCCCCATTGTTGTTGAAGTGATTTTTAAGGCATCAACATTTTTGGCACTAAAAGGAGGGCCTGTGGTTTTTTTTATTGAAGTCTTTTCAATTTTAACATTTTATTTTAATCACCATGGCTCCTGTTAAACTTCAAATTTGGAGTTGTATCCATGGACGTGCATCTTCCAATACTCCACCCGAAATGGTAAGACTCGTCTTAGGTAAAGTTCAATGGTAAGAGAAATTTTTCTGCTTTTAATTATGTCTTTCAATTTATTCAAAATGTTTCAAATTATGATTTACAAAGAATTGATGAAGGCATTTTATGCTGAATTTTTACTCTTACATTTGTGGCAAAAGCTAAAAAGTGGTGTAGAACTCTTCTGATTGCCTCAATTCACAGCTGGTATCAATTTGTTACAATTTTCATTTGTAAATTTGACGGCTATGATTATAATCAGGTATGTGATGAAATTGAATATCTATGAAAAGAAAATGAGTCTGTTAGAGATTTTAATATTTGATTTCATTTGATTTGTTTAAAATTAAAAGTCAAAGATAAACCTACGAAAGAAGAATCACTAGATAAGTTTGAATGTATTTGTTTTCTTCCTCCCATTCCTAATTCATATGAAATTAGTTCAAGCTCTATTCCATCCCCTTCCAACATAAATGAGAATTCCAATTTGGGTGTGCAAATAAATTATGATGAAGTAGTTTCACAAAGCTTAGAAAATATTTCTTATCAAATGCAAGAAGACGACAACAATAATTTTGGAGAAAGAGCTGCATTGGAATCTAAAAATTACTCTATATTAAATTCAGAAAATCAGATTGCAAAACAGAAAGTGCAAGCATCAACCAAAGTAAATAATAAAATGCAAACTGATGTACAAATTTTTGAATTTTTCCATGACGAATAAATGCCAAAATCAAAGCAGCAAACTAGCATTCTTCAAGAAAGCATGAGTACAGAAAGGAATGATTTAGAATCTGAAATTTACAATCAGCATAATGTATAAGAGTTCTCAAATAAAGACAGTTTTAAATACATTGTTTTAGGTTCACATTTTTCCTTTTATCCTGGTACTTTTAATGATAGTAATTTTTCCCCTTTTGCTATTAATGATATCTTAGAAGATAAAGAGGGTGATCCAAATGAATTACCAATAAGTTTTTATTAAGATATAAAAACAATTACTGATCATTCTTTTGCCATTAATGAACATGAAATTTCTATTCCTCCTTGTTTTGATATAGTGGATGAGATCAAAGGTAATTTTAGAGAATTTTGTGAAGTCATTTATGATAATTACTCTGACATTGAGGATGTTGATTACTATCCTGAGAAAATTCAAATAATATCTGAGAATGAGGAACATTTCAATTTAGAAATTATTCCAACTAATTCTCATTCTGAAACAACAAATTATCTTCATGATTACACTATTCAAGAAAACATTCCAATTTATGATTCATATCATGATCAAGCTTTCATTCCTACTCATAATTATAATTCTTTTTCTAATTCACAAATTCGAATTGACAATTATTCAAATTCCATAATTCTGGCCAATCCTTGTGAAAAAAAAATTTATTTCAAAACAATCCCAATTGTGTTGTAAAATTAGTTGTACAAATAGTGATTTCATTTTATTTTTGTTTCCTCACTTTTTTTTTTTGTTTAAAATCAGATTTTATTTCTAACTCTATTTTTCAAATTTTTGATACTTTACGTTGGCATATTGAGCACTATACTATCAAACATTCAATTGATGCGTTGACCTATTGGAAAATTGAAGTTTCATATAAGTATCAAAAGCTATTAATATTTTTATTTCAATCAATGTTAATGTTTCATCAAAAGCTTCTATCTTTTCAAAGGCAATATCAACAAGAGAATGTATTTTTATAATCTAACCAGCAATCCAATTCAATTAATAATTTTCCATTTTATTTGAAATATTTCCATCCATTTTTCATGAGCTTATTTGAAAATTGTTTGGAAATTTTTCCTTCAAAGAAGATTGATAATAATTTAACATTTGTACATAACACTAACAATTTTTTTCAAGCCTTTGAATGTAAAAGTTCATATCCACAATCTGGCCTTTCATCTCCTCTTTTGAACATTTACCAATTATTAATAGAAATCCATCCAGATTTCTATGATCCAATTGGTATTCAATTGGAAAGAAAATTTCAAAAGAACGGGATTTTAATTAAGTTGCTAACAATAATTGTACATTCTGATTTCATATTTAATTTCCGTAGATTAGTTAAAGTTGTATTTTTTTTACTAACATTTGAACTATACATATATGTAGGAATAAAAATGAGAGAATGGTTACACTAGAAATATGACTATACCTAGCCATTTTCATGATATGGTTAGAATAGCAGTAGAATTAGTTTAGTTTGTTTATTTTTATTTCAACAGTTTTATAGATTAAAAAATAAAACAAAGCAATCAACCCTTATACATGTTCAATGAAACATTTTCTTCCTATCAGAAAGTTTTAATTCTTGTTTTCCTTTTTAAAATTTCTTGCAGCAATACCTCTACCCATGAATACATCTCTTTCTATTTCGAATAATGCATTGATAGAATTTAATTGAGTATGCACTGGCACACATTTGATTCTGTATTGATATTCTTCCACAATTAGTGGCTTTATCCCATTCAGATGTTTAGTTTATTATATGATGCTGCAATACAATCATATTCATTTACTAAAGGCATTATTGAACAATCACTATAACAATACAGATTCTTCTCAAGTTATTTGGAATAAGCAGAGGTAATAAATTGTTGTTTCAATTCAAAAGGGAAGATTATTTTCGTATTTATCTCTGGTAAATTTTATATTTCTTGAACATGAATAAGCAGATTTTATTTAGGTTGATTGTTCACTTCGATTTAGAATAAATAATGAGGTGATTTTGAACAAAGGAAAAATTTTGATAAATCGGAGGAAGAATTTGAAGATTCATGAGGTAAAAACTACAAAGAATTTCCTTCCAAGTACGCATTCACAAATTCATTCTCATCTATTATTAGTTTCTCTTTTCCTCAGTTTATTTTTTATTTTTGTTTTGTTTTACTTTCAGCTTTTCATTTGTTTTTAAAACCTGAAGTAAGTAGAAAACCCATTTCAAATTCGCAACAGGTTCAGGGAAATTTTATTTGTGATTCATTAGAATTTGAGCATTTTTAACTTTGCTTTCAACCATTAGAAAACCTAATTGAAATTTCAAGCAATATCATAGTATTCAACTTTATTTTCATATTGCTGGTGCTTCAGTAAAAGTATTTGCAATATTCTCACCCCGCTCATCTTCGTCAATCATTTCATTTTTATATGACATCATCCTTATCACAACCATTTGTATTATAAAATTTCATTTAGAAGTAGCTCTTAGCATTTTTAATAACAAATTGTTCATAAAAGATCTCTGATGTATTACCTCACTCATATGCCATATCACATTTCGTATATCGGAGGTTTTCAGCTGAAGTATACTTCCATTATCGTGAATCACCGATCTCCGATAATCGACTTTACCAATATTGCGATGACCACATAATTCTAGACCCGATATGAAATTCAAATTAAATTCATAAACAATATCGCGTCTGCTCAATCACAATAATGGTAGGAGAATAACTTTAAAAGGGTCGATGTCTTGGATTTGATATGTTATTAAATTTTCATCATAAAGTTATCGGGTCCACTCTTCATCACATATTGGTGTATCAAGAATTTTTACCTCACGTTCTTAAGATCACCAATTGCCGATTAGCCACGTCATCCATTGCATTGCCGATATCGCAATCGCTTCATCCAACTTTTATTTATGCTCACATCACAATTCTGAATCTGCAATGTGCGTTGTGCGATATGGGAAGTACAATGTAAATATTCCCTGATCCCCGATATAATATTTCTCCAATGATGCAATCACTCCATCTCATCGCAGATCTTCTCATCGCGTGCTTTAATATCAACAATTTGCCATTGCAACCTCTGATGCGATAGCTTCCAATGCATGCCTCCAATCCATTAACATTTAATCGATATATGGCATAACAACAAAGGTGAAGTCTTGCAGATTAAACTTGAAGCATGGTGAAGAAACATGTGATGTGAATCATTAGATACGATGATGTATTATTTTAAAAGCGAGCTTACGTAACCACTATGGTAAGAAAGCTGTTAATGACCAATTTGTAGGATATTTAAATCATTTCGATTTTTTATATATTTCAGTTTTAAATATATAACTTGATAATTAAATATGGAATTGAAGACCTCTCTATCTTCATATTTAAATTTTATTATCTTGTATTTGGTCTTGATTCTAGACAATTTATAAAATAATGGAGTTTATATGAAACTTACAGTATTTTGGGAAACAGTCATTACTGCAAATTCTCATTCTCATTTCTGATGCATTTGTTTTCCATTGAACACTAAGCATTCCATTTTTACATTTTACTACTTGCTTTAGTTTAAATAAAATAAATAATGATTTTGGGTTATAGGATTTTGGTTAGCTTGACTTCTTTATGTTTTTAATGTTAATTAAAATAAAAAGTCAGCTAGTTTGGAGAAACTGATACCTTTCAGGTAAAATCAAATGCAATCATCCAGTGGTAAGATCCATGTACCCACTTTCATTAATTTCCATTTCATTACTTTAGTTTTGCTTTTAAAGTATGTTGATCTAAAAAATTTGTTTTGCCGTTCTCCATTTGAAACTTTCAATCATCTGCTGGATCATATATTGGAAGTCCTATACTCTTCTCCTGGGTTTATTTCAATAAGTAGCGATAATATTCGTTTAAACAGCTACACCAGGAAAATTTTGAACCTTTAGTTTGTTTCTTTAAGCATTTCTTTTATTAGAAAATGATTAAAATGATGTTTTGAAACAAGAAAATTGGGATTAGACAGAAAATTTTCATTGTGGCTGAATTTTATCGTCATTGCTATCCAAAAAGCCTAAAATACTTACAACCCTACAAGATATGATTTTTCTAAATCTCGATATAAGAAGAAATGATTATACGATTATTTTTCTTTTTTTTCTTCATATTATTGAGATATTGGTATAAACATTCTTGTTTGAGTTTATCTTTCGAAACCTGGATTTTCCTTTCACTTTTCAAATTTATTCATTTTTATTTTTGTTTGTTGATTTCATTTCTCACTTTAGCTTAATAATTATTTTCCTTTAGTTTTCAGTTTTGATTTTGGTGACTTTGCCATGATTTATATGGAAGACCTCTTGTTAGCTAACAATGGTCGACATACATAGAGAAAAATTGTTAATAATCTACTATTAGCTTTTTCTTGAATCTCTTAGTAAAGTTTGATTTTCTTATTATAAAGCTAGACATACTTAAGGAAGAGATTACAAAACAAGAGAAGTTGAAAAAGTATCATAAAATCTGAAAAAATTCTTTTTCATCAAAATTGTAATCATTTTGAGATTTCAATACCTTATTAAGATCTTTGAAATTTCTATTAGTAGTCAAGAAAAGTTATTTATAACCAAGTAAAGACGCTTTACAACAAAACACCTTTAACTCTGAAATTGTCATTCTTAACTCTTAAGGAGTTAATGATTTTCTCTGTCCCAAGAAGTCTTATGTTTTCTAGAGTGTAATCCCAAAATATATTTAAACTTAAAAGATAAGGGGTCTCATCATGAGCCTGCTTACCATGATCATAGGGGAAAAATAGGCTGACATTATCAGCACTGCTAAATAAACGAGGGCAATAGCTTATGATTGCAAATAATTATAAGACAAGGGATCTCATCACGAGCCAGTTTGTTCAGTCCAATTATAACCAGTGAATAGCATTGTCAACTATATGGCTACCAAACCAGGACAATGGCTTTTAAGAACTAAAAAATAAAAAATAAAAAAATAAACATATGGATTTATCTCTAGGTCAATAATTCTTAAAGAGATAAGATTCTGAACCATTGAAGATTAAAAGGTAACCCTATCGAGACTATAGATGTTTGCTGGTAGCAGTGGCTCTACTTATAACAAATGAGTATATTTTAAAAGCTAAGCTATAAAGTGACTTCTGCTTTATCTCTACAACTAATTAAGAACTGATATAGAGTTTTGAAATATTTTAATTTATGAGAAATTTTGAAAAAAATTACAGTTAGATGATTCTTGCTTTTATTCAGACTAATGAACCTAGTCAAGCAATCCAAAAATAATTTTCTCTACTTTAATTATTTTTACTCTAATTTTAGGAAACTATCATTCATATCAAATAGAGATAACTGGTTCTTCTCCTGTGTGTCGCTATTGTTGTGGTAAAAACACAACCCCCCATTATTGATTTGTTCACTTCAAATAATGGGGACCCTTTCTATAAAATTTTTGGCTAAACAACTTTTAGGAATTTTATTTAGTTGATTATCCTATGCTTTTGTTAATTTTTCATTTTCTTTGGATTCTTGTTTTGATTACTTTGTTAGAATCGAGTTTTTATAAGCTTTCCATTGACATTTGTTTTGCCTCATTTGGTCAACTCGCTTGAAAATGGTACTCGTTTGAAGTCTCATCATTTATCTAGCCTTGATTAAAAATACATAAAATATACAATATTGCATTTTGTAAATATATTAGTTCAATAATGCATTTATTTTAAATATTAACCCCTAGTGAACATTTTTCATTTTTACTTATAAAGCCAAATCATTAAGCAACGAGATTTTAGAAATTTACTCCAATTTCCAAATTGATTACTAATCTCAAAAACCCAGAATTTCGAAGTGACTGTAATTTATTTTATTTTTATTTTCAAAGTAGTTGTAGTTTAGAAATTAATGTTAAATTTTAAATTAATTAAAATTAATATATAAAATATAATTAATTTAATAAATAAAATTAATGCATAAATATATGAATTAATTATTTAAAAAAATAATTTGGATCGCATTGGATTTGGATCGATCAGGTTATATTGTACATATCATTCCATATTCCCATCGTCGATATGTGCATACCCGCTCCGATAAGCATAAGGCATGAGCCATTAACAAAGTAATGTATAAGTTTTGTTTTAAGTTTTATTCAAAACTTACTCATAGTTGAAGTGTAGTTAGTTATGAGTGAGTGGAATGGTAAATTAGTTTAAGTTTAATATGTTTAAATATTAATTAATTAAATATATTAATTTAATTAATTTAATTATTTGATATATAAACTTAATTAATTAATTAAATTAAAATTTAATTATCTAGTTAATATTTAATTAGTTAAAATAGTTAATTATATATTAGTTAGATTTAATAATACTTTATCATTTAATTAGTTTAATTTCATTAACAATTAAATTAGAATTAATTATTAGATAATTAGAATTCTAATTTAAGATTAAATTTTTAATTTTTAGCCGAGTAACAGAAATTCCAATATTTGCCAGAATTAACTCATCTATTTTGGAAGCTCATAGATTGAGTTTTACTTGGCAAAATGAAGCCTAGGATGGCTCATTGTAAAGATAAAATCAAGGAAAACATTTCTTAGGCAATTTCACTAATAGATTTAGTCATTTATTTAGTCAAAAATCAGGCAGAAGATCAAATTACGAATTTCTAAAACAAAATCAATTTTCTGAGTTTTATTTTCTTCATTTTCATTTGTCCTAGCCTCTTCCCAATGCAGATCCATTCGTTAATAATTACCTTGGCCAATTAAATCATCCCAAGCATCAATAGAAAACTTATATTTTATTTTCAATTATTTAATTAATTGCATTTGATTGGATTTGTTTTAATGCCAGAAATGATATTTTGATTTTATTGTTGCATTTTAATTCATTTTTTATTTCTTTTTATAAGAAAACAATAGAAGAGATATGGAGGAAAAGATCTCAATCAATGAGAATGCTCCAGTAATTAAACATTGGAATTTTTGAGCAAATAAAATTGGATTGGGCGGATTTTTTCTTCAACAAACTCTCCTCTCAAAATACTTTTGGAAATATTATAAATAATAGATTGCAGAATGTAATAAGGGGCTACTCTCCTCTGCAATTTTGGACTTCCAAAAACATTTATGTAATAGGAATTTAGAGTTGTAGGAGAGATGAGAGGAAATCTCAGATCTCGGGATTATTAAGGATTTTTCTTTTGTATCTTGAATTATACATGATGGGAAAAGTTTGCACTATTGTGGCTTTAGCTTTGAAAGCAGAAGTTCAAGCTATGTAAAGAGTTGTTGGAGTCCGGGGTTAGAGAAATGGATGCAATAAATTGGTATTTCTAATACTGCTATTTCAAATACTAGTTTCATTTTTATGATAACAAGAACGTGTCATTTTATTCATGTTTGTGCACTTTTGTCAATATGGGTAATTTATTTCAATGTTGTTATTATGTATCTCTGATATTATGGACTAAATTTGGATTTTTGAGTAACTATTTATTCAGAAATCTGTCTTATAAAACTGATTTATTAAATAGTAATATGTTGTGAACTATTTCTGCATATTATTGTTTAATTATTGAATTTATTGATTTGACAATCAATATCATTTTTGTGAATTTATTCCTGGGTGTTATTGATTGATTATTTAAGTTAAAAGGTCTCAATAGGATGTGTTCTGGTATCCATAATATCAGTTAATTGAACTACTTCATTAACTTGATATCCATTATAAGCAAGACATGTTTAAATCTTAATACTTTAAATATCTTACTCTTGGCTGTGCTAGATCTATATCTGCCTAATTGAGATAGGATTAATATTAGTTTATTTTTCTTAAATTATAGAGTAAGTTTGCATTTAGAGTAATTTCTACGTTCTTTTAAGTATTCTTCTCAAAAGAGGCAAAATTTTAGTTGTGGCTTGGCTAAACCCAAATCAGCTTAAGGGTCATTCTCTTGTCTGATCAACAAGAAGAAGTGATCTGATATCCCTGTCTATTGGTAGTTAAAGATACATCATAAACCAATAGTGAAAAGGAGAAGGTAACTGGACCTAGTTAAACCAATTGAAGCCACCACACCAAACAAAAAAGGAGCTGCTTTAAGGTCCAGGTGATTATACCCCATTGTTGTTGCATCAATTTTCGAAGCATCAACACTTGCTAAGTTCATGAATGGAAGTGCTTGAAACCAATATGAAAGTGAGATGAAACCAGTGTAAAACCTAAGAGATCAGAAGATACAAATTGCAACTTACCCTATGAAACTGAAAGGTAATGACCTAATTAGCAAGAAAACCCTATATTACAAAAAAACCAAGAATTCTGACATTTTGCATTGTGTGAGAAGTGTTCCTCAAACCATGACCCCTGAAAGGGATAAATGAGGTGAAAACCACTTGTTTTCAGCCTTTTTGGAATATATTCTTATCACTACAATTCTACTGTTAGAACTATCCACAAATTGAAGCGAACTAATTAAATATACCAATACTTGCAAATTAACAACACCAAAATAACAACTAACTATGAGTATAACCTAAGCATACATATCAACAAGAGGAACCTCTGCAACTAGGGGTTAGGTCCTAATCAAAGAGCTTTAGCCCTCTGAGTCAACTCAGTGATGGACCAAGGGAATGCTGATCATTTTCATTAAAGAAATCAGAAATACATAAGACTTCTTGTTTACAATGCTTCAACTCGAAAAATTCTTAGCTATCTTGAACAAAAAATTTGAATCTTAATGAGGCTCTAGGACTCTTGATTTATACAACTGAAGTTACCAACAACTTCCTTAAATTTAGGGAGCCTTGGGTCCAATCTCAAGATCAACTGGTCTTCAATTGTCATTGGCTTGGCTACTAATGAACTTCATGACTCAGCCGCTTGCAACTCCGAGCTAATGAGATTTGATTTAGGAATCTTCGAGTGAGTGAGGAGTTAAGGAGGGAGATCCTATCTCCTAGAATCCCTCTTGCTTGTCCCCATTTAGGTTCTTGCACTTTAATTAGCCAAAAGTTTCTCCAAAGCTTTCAATCAATGCACATTCGACCAATAGACATGACATCTCATTTTTACTCTCCTCATTAAGCAAAACATAATTAAAACATGTAAAAAATGATGAGAGAAGTTGATTTTAGTAAGCTAGAGGTGCATTAAGGTCCATATAAGTTACCGATCGATGACCCTCATTATGAATCAAGTTTGAAATCTAATACCATTGATGTTTCTATTTCATGTGATAATATATTTCAGGAGTCTAACATGTTTCTTCCTAAAAGAGGTAAACAAAATGAAGTAAATTTGCAGAAACATCCATCATTGTTGAACATTTGTGTGAATAAGATGCCAGTGTCAAAGAGTTTAGAGTTCAAAGAGAAAATGCAAACACAAATTGACAAAGAGGACAATGGTTCCAAAACTTCTCCTTGTGGGTTTCATAATGAGTTGGCTTTGAAAAGGGATGGTGCATGGCAATGGTGATCACATTCGGTCAAGAGTCGAGCCAAGTACAAGGCTAGACATGGTAAACATCATCATGATGACAATGTTCAAGGTCAGAAGAATTTGAGATTGTTTAAGTTTCCTTTTATTATAGACCAAGTAGGGAATGCGTTTATTCCTTCAAAGGTAGTTTGTTTCTCTACATATTCTGGGAAATTGAAACAAGATGTCATCTATGATAGTAGGACAAGGACTCCAAAATTAGGTAAAATGATGTATTTTCATGAAAATATCAAAATGACAAATTCAAGCGAAGTTTAGTGGACTGAGACTGGAGGGTGAGGGAGCACTACCCTCATATAGTTTTTGACTTACAAAGAGATGTTGGAGGTCCAAAAGCTTCTAATGGGGAGGAGTGATCCAGTGGATCAAAATAGTGCTCAAAATTCAAATTGTGCAATAGAACTCGAGACCTAAACAATAGATAGATATCAGTGATATGAACCCAACACAGCTCGCTTCACTCAAATCCGATAGTATATGCTCTCGGAATCACGTTCTCATTGATTTGGGAAACAACCAAATTAAAAAAAAAGGGTTGCAGGGACACCCAGTCAGCAGTCCGTATGCTGAATGGGCATCTCATTGGGTTGACTATGTATTTTGGTAGGCCTATGAATGACTACCACTTGTCATCATTTGATTGGTTGTGGCATGGTGAATTTTTGTTGGTTAATGGTTGTGTTTGGGTGGACCAATTAGGAGAAGCCATGTGGGATAATCCCTCACTACCACGTGGCCTCCTAATGGCCAATTAAATTTTTATTAGAGGCTGAGAAGCCCCCATGAGATTTGAACTCAAAAAATCACACATTTAACCAATGCCACACAGTCACACCACATATGTTCCTTGTTTAAATAATGTTGGGAGGAATTTATTTAAAGTGTATACAATGTGCATTTCGGAGAGGGGGTCAGGCTAAGACCTAGCACTTGGCAGTACCGAACCGTAGGACCGTAGTGGGCAGCCAAGGACTAGGGCCTAGCCTAGCCCACAGACATGGCCCACAACCAAAACACCCAAATACTTTGCAGAGTAATATGCCCATAGCACATGATTGAGTGGAAAAATGGAGGGGGACAGCCTTGAGTCGTATGACCGTCATGGAACCACGGGCATGACAATAGGGAGGGGCCAGCCCAGGGGGACCATCCCTAAGGTTGCTTGCTCTGCATACAACCAAGGGCATGCTCCAGAGATGGGGGCTAGATAGAGTACATAATTTTCAGCCCCCTATGCGGTCGCATGGCATCATGTGAACAGGAATATCGAGATTGGGGGCTTAATGGTTCCCTTAACGGTCCTACAAATTTTCCCACCTAGTGGGAATTGTGCTAGGTTTAGTGCATCGATTTTGTGTTTGGAGTGCTCAATCCAGGTTGAGCCCGAGTTGGAGGATGGTTAGCTATAAAATATTGGAAAATGAAGAAACATGCATAACTTTCTGAGTTTTTGGCCAAATGATAAAGAACCAAAATAGGTGTTTTGACAGTGCTAGATTCATTGGAAACATTAGTTCTGTTATTTGAGCTAAGCAAATAATGTAAAAATGCTTTTGAGAATTTTTAATGAAAGAGGACCTACATTGGAAGTTGGACAGGGAGATGTAGCCCAAGAGAGTGGTGAACTCTTTTATCATGCATGTGTTATGTGTTTTAGATATGCTGGATTTATCTCCGTTTCGCTGTAAAATTTGGTTAAAATCTAATTTTTGTATGTGTTTAGTAAAATGCTCCTCTACCCGAAACACATCTAAATTTCACTTGCAAATTGTAAAAATCTTCATGTTTACACATTTATATTATAATATTTCCCTAATAATATGATAAAATCAAAGAGAGCAAGGTGAAACTAAGATAATTAACGAATAAGATGACCAATATTGGAGAAGATTTCTTCATTGATTCATAAGACACACACACACACACACATAGATATGTGTGTACGTCTGTGTGTGTAGACATATATATTCTTCTAAAAAGCATAATAATAATTGTTGAATTTAGGCTTCTGTGATCCATATCAAGATTTTTTAGAAGAGTTTTTGGTAGAAATCACATCATAATTCATTTTTCGATGCGTTTCAAACCAAAAAGTGTGGTTCGTTGTTAGGACAATTTGAAGAACTAGACCATGGTTGTAAGATAAATAGAGAGATCAGGTTATCTAATGACTACATTTGACATAGAACAACTACATTTGACCAGGAAACAACTACATTTGACTAGGTAACCGAACAGGGCCAAGAGATATGGAGAGGGACAAATACTTAGTTAATTAAATAATTAATTAGTAAGTTTTATTTATTTTCCAATTAAATATTCGACTAAATTGAGAGTAAACTAAGAATTAACTAATAGACCTTTTATTATTATTATTTAAATCTTCAAAGTTAAGAAAAAGAATTATATCAATATTATTATATGAAATAATAAGAAGAAATAATAAATGAGTAATAACTAAATAACCTAATTGGGTATTTACTTCTTTGACTTAATTCTTAGTTTAATATAAAATT
>APFE031627149.1:31913-50783 GCA_000404065.3 Pinus taeda | reverse complement strand
TTATTTATTTATATTTATTTTACGCAAGGTATAACGGGATTAATTGGTTTATCTCATTATAATTCTTTTATCTATTTTTAGGTAAAACAAATTTGTATTCATTTATGTATTATTCTAAATAATTAAGGCATACTTTTTTTTCAAAATCAATTACTAAATAAAGAACCAAAGAGAAGAAAGGGAAAAATGGAAAAACAATCCAGAGGGAGAGGAGGGGAAGACATCGGGGGGGGGGGGGGGGGGAGAGGAGGGGGTGTCTAGGAAGAAAGGAAATGGATCCAATAGTTGCTAATTTTCCAGCCGTCATCCCTATTGAGATTGCTAGACCTTTTTTCAATTTCTATGGCTTCCATAAATTTTTGGTGATGAAAAGGTGCAATCTTGGCAATAACATGGGCCTCCTCAATATATATGTGATGCTTAGTATATTCCGTGTGTTCTGCCAGGGTGGAAGACCAGGTCCTCCAATGTTTTATGTCAGTTGAGTGCTCATGAATCCTCTAATTAATAGAGTGCCCAGCCTCACCAACGTAGGGGGTCCCACAGTGTTGGGCATGGGATCCCACACAGCAGGTTTTAGGTCTCAAAGCCCAAGTTTTGGTCAAATATGGTGTAGAACTCTGTGAAGTGCAAATGCGGAGCACGAAGTGTATAATTGAGTCATAGGTTTGTCCACCGTAAGCATTGTATTTTAATTTAATGTAAAGTTGTGTCGGCCTACCCATGGTCCGCAGACCATGGGATTTTATAAATAGAGCAAGGCTCTAAGTGTAAAGATAGTTGAGTAGAGCATAGATATAGAATAGTGAAGGTATGTTTTGAGGTTAGAGTGGAATTTGAAGTGTATTGGGTCATAGTAGTAGGTCGAGAGTTTGTAGCTGAGTGCGTAGAGACCTAGTAGAATACACAGCTGAGTGTGTAGGGTGAAGTCGATTATGTACTTGGAATTGAAATTTAATAAAGAGAAATTTATTCTGTGCATCTGTTCTTGAATCCTTAATTTGAGGTTATACATTACTTTTACTCTATTTATTTACTGCATGCACTTGATGAATACCCATATGAATGCTTATATGTGAATTTAATCTAAGTAATCAGCTAAAGGAGACTAATTAAGGAAGACTTTGGTAAATAACACGGGTTGCGCTGCGGCGAGAACTGCGTGAAGATAATATCACAGGGTGTAGGGTACCTATAGATGCGTGTAGCGTAGTAAGTACGGAGGCTGGACAGTGTCGTAATCACCTCATAGAAAACATCCCTAGGGTGAAAAAACCTAGTTCTAGCACCCTCCCATACTATTGCGGGTGAGACCTCAGTCCGCGCTCCATAGACTGTTGCCGAAAGGGCTAGTGGTACCAGGATTTTCTTGGCTAAATCACTTCCAAACGTGGGTCTATCCCGACTAAGCCAACAAATTGTTTTGTTGCGGGGACCAGGATTTGCATATGGGATGTTTGATGTCATGCCACTAGAACCCAACAAAGAAGGAAATTGAAGAGTGGTTGGACAAGAAGATTCACAAGTTCATGACACAAGAAAATAGAACTCCACACGTATCTGAGAAAAAGTGGTTGGAGTGCTACATGTATATAGAAATCCACGAGATTTTCTTTGCATCCTTTCCTTTTGAGCTATATGAGTGGATCATGAAGCTAGTCGACGACTAGGGAAGGTGTAGACTCGACAAACCAATAGTGTGGACTCCGAAATTAGTGCACAGACTAGAAGCATCAGAAGATAAGATCGTGTGAGTTATGGACCATTGGGACGACAAGATAATAGGGGATTTAATATTGAATTTACAATAGACATTACTGTGAGCTACAACGAGGCAGAATGACATTTTCTCAAGGGACTGTGAGGTAAGTATATTAAATCTTTGAACACCCGGATTAAGATGCTGTTATGTGAAAAACGGGTTGTGGAAATAAATTAATGTTTGGGACTACGCAGAGTCGAAAAATATACAGAAGTAGAAGTAGTGAAGAAGTAGAAAACAGTTCCTTAATTTCACCCTCCTGGGAGAATGAGGACAAGCTCACGAAGGTTTCTCCAAGAAGTATGGTTAGTTTGATAAGGCAGTAGATTCTGCAGTTATCACCTCCACCCACACCGCCACCCGCTTCACCTCCCTCACCTCCATCTCCACCTACTCCACCTCCACCGCCTCCACAGTTTAGTATGGTGAGCACGATCAAACTACCAGTATTCATAGGATTAGGGAATGAGGATCTAGACAAATTCTGGATCATGGTAAGAGTAGTATGGGAAGTACAAGGTGTCATGGGCGACAATATTAAGAAGGCTACGTTAGTGAGAGCCAAGATCGCACATTAACATGGTACATCAAGCACTATAATTACCACTTGAACGTAGTGATAGCAGAGATCTAGAATGCACTGAATAGGAAATTTAATAGGCTAAAGTTAGAAACATGAATCAATCATCAGGTTTAAAGAAATCATGATGCTCTCGGGTGAGACTCCCTCAGATTTTGATCAGCGGCTGAAGAGTACGATCTGCAAAGCCAATATGATGTTGATAGATGGACGACATCGTGCAAGGCTTGTAGCATCTTTAGCATTGCAGCTGATGATGGTGCTGTCACAACATAAACTTTCCACTCAGGCCGAAGCATTGGAAATGGTGATGAGATTACATGAGACCTCGATACAAGACCCTAGGTTGGGAGTTCAACAAATCCATGTGAAACTACATAATTTGTGTTTTGAAATGCAAATATTGAAGCAGGATAGGGCACCGCGGCTAGAGGTGCATGAGGAAGTATGGTGCATAAAGTGCAAAGGCCAGGGCCATCATAAGGATCACTGTCTAGTGTTTGCGAACTACTTGGCAGGAGGAGGGCCAATGCCATTGAGGCCAGAGGCGCAGACAGGGCTGAGTGCGGCACCCACTTTATGGTGCGTGATCTGTCATATAGGAGGGAATCACATGATGGAAAATTGTCATTTGCTACAGAAATATACACACACAACCCAACAATTGTTTTGTAATTTCTGTAGATTAGTATACCATGATGACGCACTTGCCACAGTTACGAGCTAATGATGGATTGGACCCTAGCCTATAGGATGCAAACCAAAACGCGAGCCCTCGACCCAGATCTGGGGATGGCGTGCATTAGATTTTAGGGGCAGGGTTGATGATGAGGTGGAATGGGACTTGGAAGGGGCCACAGATAGTTAATTTGTTACAATTGTAGAGGACCAAGGCACTATGCGCATGATTGTACCAACCCGATGAGGATATCTTGTTCGTATTGTGCTCAGTTTGATCATGAAACAATAGACTGTGCTACATTGATCACAAAGATGCACAAAAAAGGGGTATTCCAGCCTCCCCCGACTCAGAATATACAAACGATGAGGTCTGAGCCATGCGAAGAAGACTCGAATGTAAACATGATGCTCAAAAGCAGTGCAGCCACTGGAGAAGATACAAGGAAATAGCTAAGAGAAAGTACATGGGTTCACAAGGCTCCTTCGAATGAACCCAACTATGACTTAGAACATGTAAAGGAGACATTCATGGAAGCTAAGAAGAGCTTCGCAGAAGCCTCTACTTCAGGTAGCAAGGATCAACCAGAGCCAGGAATGGATCCTTCAATTCTCACTATCATTCTAGAGACATGCATGAAACTGCTGCGCGACATCAAGGCAGCTAAAAGACTATAAGAACTGATCACCAGGTGCAAAGGGTAAGGGGAATTGCGCATTGTCCAAAAATTGGGGAAGCGTGCATTGCACACTGGAAGGGAAATGAGGTTGACTGCACAGCTTGGAGAATATGAAATGGATTAGGTAATCCTCGATCTGAGTTCAGACGCAAATGTATTGTCGAAGAAAACATGGGAATGCATGGGCAAGACCATGCTACAATGGTCCCCTATTCAATTACGAATGGAAAACCAACAGAATATTCTTCCCATGGGGAGATTGCAAGGGGTAATGGTTGATATTGGAGGCGTGAGCGCACAGGCGGATTTTGAAGTAATAGAGATTGTTGATGATGACAATCCCTATCCCACACTATTAGGGATATATTAGGCCACTGATATGAATGGAGTCATCAACTTGAAGAAGTGAAAAATGATATTTGAGAAAAAGTAACTACACGTAGTAGTCACACTAGACCCAACTGAAGGAGCATGCTACACTGAACTAGTGCATGATGATGAAAGCAACGATGATATTGATTTTATTTACAAGATAATGGCAGAAGACTAGGATTGGGTGAATTTGACTGCAGATGGGAGGATCTCGTGGGAGTGTGAAAGCTCCTGCACTTCGTATTCATACGAAGAACTAGAGAGATGGCAGAATCGGTTGTATGAAGTGACAACGCTGAATTGCAACATGATGGTTAGATCACTACGTTGCATGACAATAGAGGCAAGAGAGATGCCAACATATGATGGATTGACAGTGGTGGAGAAATTCCTAAGCAAATTTGAAAGTGCAGTACTGGAACAGTAGTGGTTCAATGCGTTGAAATGGGCACAACGTGCAACACCCACATGATGGTGGGTACACATCAAGGAAACTTTAAGGACTAGTGCAGATATAGAATGATGATGTGCCTATAGTTTGGAAGCCCCTAGCTTCAAACGAGAGTTAGGCAGCAAGGACGGAGCAAATTGCACGCCCACCTATGTTGATGGGTATAGACGTGTGTTGTGCATCCCACTCAATCACGCCCCAAGTTAAGGATTGAAAATTGGAATAGGGCGCAACAACAGGAAAGCTGATGCGCACCACAAACATTCCACGTGGAAGCATTCAATAAGTTATGTAGAGTCCTGAACAGGGTTCACCCGGCGAGATAAATGGATTGGGACTTGCGTGTGCTAGCAATTTGATGGGCCTATAGGGCCATGTGAAAAAATCTAAGGGAGGAGATGATTTTGAAGTTGTGGAGCAGAGTCAAGACCATAGTTTTGGAGGAAAGGAACCCTCACGCAATAGCTCCCATGATTGGGATAGTACGCGAGGACCAGGACAAAGGAATTATGTGGCTATGTGAGGATGAACATATGTAGATTCAGCAAGCCATTCGGCAAGGGAACCTTAAAATTCATGAACTCAAAGAAGATCGGGTACAACTAAGGAAGAAAAGCATGTCAAGGGATGAGGAGATAAAAAAAACTAGAAAGAAAAATCACGGAAGCATGTTGCGTCGATAAACTAAGAATGACAGGACAAGATATGGACATACATACTACTGCATTAGAAGATTGTCACCGAGCATTTGTGACTCTACTACCATGGCTATAACGGAAACTTACCAGATAAAGTAACCACGGGAGCACATCGCCTAAGGAAGAATGCACGGCGCTCACTGTCACAAGGGTAATTGAGGAGTTCGCACGGACTAGGAAGGAAGGTGAATTGAAGCCTTGCACAGGTGGTGTGACCACCTAACTATCTATAGGGAGCATAGTCTTAGCACTCCAAGCAGTTGAAAGAGAGTGCAGGACTATAAAAGAGTATGTGAGGGAGCTGCGTGATAAGGAGGTTGTGCATAGGATCACCATGTCACAAGGGTCATGCATGCATAGAGGGGGCTACGCTGCCATGCGGGTAGGCTAGGAAGTGATTGTTGGTGTCAGTGTTAATGACAAGATATCAAATTTAAGACAAAGAGGAGTGGACGGCGGGCAATTAAGACATGAATTAAGAGCAAAATTTGGGACAATCTTCCACCAAGAAGGCATTAATGGCTCAGAAGTGGGGGGAATGGTCGAATTCAAATTCAAAAGATGCTATAAAACCCCCAAGGCTAGCCATGAGACAAAACTTGGTTGTTTGAGATTTGAGCAGTTATAGAGCATTAGGCATTGAGCACTCTTACCACCTTTGAGTACGCGATCAAACGGATCCTGTGAAAACACTATGATGCTACCAAACTAGGAATGCAATTCACCGAAGAGACCGCTGGTGAGGTCGTAGAGCCCCATATGGCCCGTGGGGAGCTCGGAGATATGGTGGTTGTGCCAGACAGTCCAAAATCACCATGGACGCCATGTCCGAAGAAAGATAAGCAGGCAGTGGGACTATTCCACGTATCCCCAAGAAACCCATGGTTTAGCAAATTGTTATTGGAAGAGAAAGGCAAAGCCGTCACCGTTGAATCAAATGCAAAGGAGGAAGAATTATAGGCTCGAATTGATCAAATAGAGGTGCAAGACGATGTGGAGGAGGATTTCCCACCAATGCCTTCCATAACAAAGTTACCAACATACGACCCTCCGTGGAAAGGGAAAGTTAAGGCAGCCAAAGACCTGGAGGCCATGAAGAGTGCACTCTAGACTCCCCTCCTCCCTGATGGCATTAATTTTGAAGGTCCACCCCTTGGTCGAGTGCCTACCCTGAAGTTCGAAGATTGAGACCTCGCAAGCAGCAAGAAGTTCCCGCACCTAATGATGGAAAGCTTGATGACACAAAAGTTGGAAGGGTCAGTGATCACATTGGAACCGTGAAAATGGTTGTGTGGTGTGGAGAAGGCTAGGTTACTTCATCTACGATGGATACCCCACTTTCACCATACACCCATCACCATTTTTGTCATTAGGTAGCTATTATTCCTGGTGCATGATGGGCATCTATGGCTAAATGAGCCAATTCCCATCATGGTGGAACTAATTCACAAAATCTCTCAGTTTTTCTGTAAGGGAAGGGACCCCCTAGAAATAGTTGGTAGAAGTAGTAATTTGGCTCTCGTGGAAGCCATGAAAACCAACTACAAGTTGGAGAAGAAGAAGCATGACTATGCAATTGTGAGTATCAAGGACAACGATGTGCACATACCCACCTAGCTCCTGGCCAACAAATTAATGCAGTAACACTGTACCGATGAAGTACCAACACCTATGGTTGCGGTGGCCAAGCAGTGCATGGAGGGGTCCAGTTCAACTGGGCTGAGTTCCTCTGTGAGGAATTTTTGTTAAAATACAAGGAAGCCCAATAGAAGGGTAAGACCTTCCACTAAGCGTGGTTGCTCTTATCCATTGCACTGGTAGCAGGTGAATTGTCAGCAAAAGTCTAATTCCTACCTATCGATCAGGACCTTCCTAAGGCCACGAAGTATGCTTCACTCTGGGCCACGGAGGACGCAAAGTGGATTCACACGGTCAAGGTGTTTTGGGTGCTGATGAAGGTGAGCATCCGGATATGGATCAATAGAAGGCCACAATTGTCTCCCACAGTGTACACTACTCTGTGGAGCTTTGCAAAGTTTAAAGAAGACATGCACAACATTCATGTCTGGGTGCGGAAGGATCCAGTGAAGAGATGGAAAATGCTTCCATTTATTGTTATGGATGATGCCATCTTTAAAACATTGGAAACATGGCCTCCAGAGTGGCGCGCCCCAGAGTTGGAAGGAATGGAGAAGGCCACAACCCAGCAAAGGAAGAAGGACACCAAGCTGTGCATCACGTAGTTGGTCAATAAGAGGCATTAGAACAAGAAGTAGCCGCACAGTAGAAGATGATTGATGTAGCAGCAACAACATAGATGGAAGAAACCACAACAATGCCAATAAAAGAGGTATAAGGGGGCCAAGAAATGTCCACAGGGTAGGAGGCCAAGGACATCGACATGGATGGAGAGCGCGCGGGTCTGGAAACTACCTCACAACAATTGAAATGGCCATGCCTCCCTGAGAAACCAATTGTTGCACAAAAATTGTTAGTTTTACTTTCTGCAATCAATATGAGTCTATCACCAATCATACATACCTCCTTTGCAAGTCTTAAACCTCAGCTCTGAATATCAAGCTTTGAAAATGAGAGAAAGTCCTCAAAAATCTCTAAAACTCTGGTTTCACAGTTTCTCTTAGCATTACCTGCGGTACCACACCGATTGGTCATGTCGCCTACACACCTGACCGCTCTGTATCTATGTTTATGGGTGCGAACCCCTGTAAAAGTTAAAAAGGCGCAAGTTTATTTTTAAAAACTCACTTTGACTCAATTCTGGAAGCTTCTAGAGGGAATCTTGCACTGGGAAGTTCGCTCTTTGAGGGTTCATGCATCCGATTCTTTAAGGAGCTAACCCCTTGATCTGAGGAGCTTATCCCCTTGAAGGACTCTATCCCTTCAATGGTGGACCTATAACCTCCTTCCCTTGCACTATAAAATGAAGCTTTGGGCTGGATACTTGGGAGGTTGAAAGCTGAATATTTTTTAGGGTAAATGCTGCTGGAACTTAGTCTTCCTTATTGAGATTTTGAGAGGAAAGATCACATACCTTTTGATCTCATTTGGAAGAGAGTGAGGCTTTTCAAAGTAGAGGAGATTCCTACTTGGACCCTGGGAAGAGATTGTACAGCATCAAGGCACCAAGGTTGTAAAGTTCTTTTTTGTCAAAGTTAATAAAATCAAGTTTATTTTTGTCAATGATCTGTGTTTAATGGTTTATTTCATAGACTCCTTGATCACTATGATGAACATGATTTATTATATTAGCTATGCAGGTGTTCTTTGATGTGTGCTTGTTTGTGTTTGCAGGTTATTAAAAGGAAACTCTTTGAAGCTGTTGGAGCAAGGCTGCACAAACTAGCGTTGGACTTAAGGTAGGGTCTAAAACACCTCTTAATTTTTATTAATGAATCTTAATATGTTTAGAGAAAAGTATATTTTCTTGTCCTGTTTGTTGCTACATATGAATTGATACTAGGGAGATCGGTCTTGTCTGCAAGAACGATTTATTCGATTAACAAATTGGCGACCATACTGGGGATAGGATTTGATTGTTTAATTTTCCTTTATCTTTGATTCGAGAAACTTGATTTTTTGTTTCTGGTTTTTGCTTGATGTGTGTGGGATTGGGTAGTTTTTAAGTCTTGGATTGATTTTTTAGTTTTTAGAAATTTTTACGAGGACCGCACGTTCGGTTTGAGTTACAGTGCGGGCTTGTCCGCACTGTTACTTTATACCACACCTGGTTTCACTAGGGGCTTGTGGACCCTATCAAAATTTTTGAAAATCCTAAAATATTTTTGTCAAGTTTAGTTTAGGCTCTTTTTGTTACTTTTATCCTCTGCCCAGATCTGCATATATCCTGTCAAAAGTCTCTCATAAGTAAGCCCCATTGGTGTTGTGTTTTGAATGAATTTCTAGAAGTTTTTGCATGCTTGGTTTGGTCTTCACTCAGTCTTTGTAGTGACTTGAAGCTTAGAAGCCTAAGAGACCTTAGATCGCCCTGTAATATTTTGTCTTCTTGATAAGTCTGGCTGGTTTGTGAGATCTTCCTCTAGTGAGAAATAGATTTTGTTTCTCTTTGCAAAACTTTGAATGAACTTGGTCATAAGTTGTGAATTTCATTTTTTATAAAAAACATAGCTGGGTGTTTTTGGTTGATTTGTCTTGCTGAACAAATTAATCCTTAGTTTGCTGAATAAATAAGTAAAAACATCCTCAAAAAATATTTGAAGATTTTAGTTTAATTAGTTTTTAGAAGTTAGATCTCAAGATTAGATTTTTCATAGTTTTGAGGGTGTTTTCTAGAAATTCTAGTTTCTCTTTTGAAAAATTGTTTTGTTTAGTTTTGAATGTTGAAACAAAAAGGGATTTGTTTCGTGAGCATAATTAGTAGCTTCATTTCAGTGTATTGAAAAAGAAAAAAAAGTTTTTCTTTTCGGTTATATGTTGAAGGAAGTTTTGTTTTCAAGAAATTGCATTCTCAATTCTTCCTTTAGCTAGAGATTCATTGAAAAGGAAAAGAATTGTTTATCATCTTAGGTGCATTTTTTAGCGTTTTGGAGTCGAGTCTTCACACCACAAAGTTTCATCTCCATACCTCTTGAATTAAGAGACAACCAATAAAATTAACGCTTAATTAAAATTCATTTAGCAATCTTTTTCTTTCTAGGGCTCTTATCACCAACATAGCTTAGGCTAGTATCTTAGAGTAGGGAGTAATTAACTCTCCAAGATAGTTAAAACAAACAAATATTCGACCTTGTGATAGGGAAAAATTCCAGTTGTTACATGTATGCTCTGGGAAGCTCCTCTTAATGGAGTTAAGCACGAGATCATATCTGAACTAGTGGGGTAATCAATCCTTCCTCATTGGGAACGATAGTAGATATTCACGTATTAAAAATAGTAAACCTTGGATTCTCCATTGTCGAGGAGCCTGGGATCACTTGTTGGCAAACCTTGAATTATTTCAAGGAGCCTTCAAGAGGATTGAGATTTGTTACTATGCCCTTGCGTGCGTATCGGATCATATATTGTTCCCCCATGTATATTTTGTTTCTGTTGGTAATGTTAGTGGCCATAATCTATAGGATTCTTTCCTAAGGTGACGGTGGAGGGAAGATCCCACTATACCTGGAGCAGACGTCGACTAGACTCACTTGGACTCTTTGGGGGGTTATCTTCACTTGAGACAGTTTTGTGGAGAAACTTGTGCCAGTCTGTTTCATTAAGCAGGTTGTCGGGGTAACTGTTCCAACCACCATTCTATATTGAATTCTGCGAGGTTGGATTTCATCACCAATTAGTATTTTTAGTATGGAAAAATACTATTTGTGTGTGGCTTGAACTCCTAGATTGTTAGGTGTGTGATTCAATTGTTTGGTTCTTTAGAGACTTTAGGTGATTATCTTGAGATTTCCTTGTTTTCGTGTGAAGTAATTAATTAATTAATTGTGGCTGAATTACTGAGACAATCCTGTAGACTTCGGGGGCAGCCTCCCAAATATACACCAAGTTATCTTGAAGGGCTAAGAAGTCTTGTCACACCTAGTGAAAGTAGAGTTGGGTCACTAGAGGTCAGGGAATCATCTTTAATTATTCACCCTGATTATCAAGTTCGAGCAACAGAGTATATTTCTGAACCGATTTCATTTTCCAAAGTTATTGGTAGTTTTTCTTCTACTAGTGAATTAGTTCAGGAACCTCAAATTTCTGAACTTGAAACCGAACCTGCTGCTACTCCATTCTGAGGATTTGCTTCTCCAGTTTCTATTGGTCTTGGTTCACCAAGGGTAGGAAGTATTAATACCCAAAATCTTCCTTCTAGACTCATTTCCATTAAAGAACTTATTAGTCCGGACGAAGGTATATCTCTCCCTGAAAATCAACCAACTTTAGAACTTAAGGAGTGCGAATATATCTTTTACAGTCCTTTTCGAAGTGATGCTTGGTACGTATATTTGACGAACTTTTTAGAAAATCCGGGTCTCACTGCTTCACCACCTCGTATTCCATTCCATCCAATGCCCAAAGGTTATTATCCTTCGTCGAATATGTCAAACTAGTCATCCATGTTTTCGCAAAATCTGGAAACATTTTTATATGGAGGTCCTTCTATTCCATCTCGGTATCAGTCAGTTTTTGGTACTTTTTTAGGAGCGTCTCCTCAGCCCATCGAACATGGGGTATCAACTGGTCATAATGGAACTCCACCGTTGAGTGTAGAAGAGATTCTTATGATGTCTGGTGCTATTCCAAATCCGCAACCTCAAGGTAGTCATATTCTGCCTGGGGGGCAGCCTCAAGGTAGTCAAATTATGCCTGGGAGGCAACCTCAAGGCAGTTAAATACTGCCTGGGGGGCAACCTCAAGGAAGTCGAATACCGCCGGGGGGGCAACCTCAAGGACAGTTCATACCTCAAGAACAGTACATGCCTCAGGGTCAATCCCAGATTCAATATATGTCTCAAGGTCAACCTCAGACTAAATATATGCCTCAAGGTCAACCCCAGTATAAATATATACCTCAAGGTCAACACTAGTTTTAGTACGTGCCTCAAGGTTATCAACCTCAAGGCTAGTACCAATCTCAAGGTTTCCAACCACCTTATGGTCAACCATTTGTTCAAGGAACTGGAAATGTACCTTTCAATTATCAGTCCTACACTCAACCTGGTTATGGTCCACAATATTCTCAACCTGTTATGGGTCCTTACCCTGGAATGAATATGGTGTGGGATCCATCTCAAACTCAATAGATTTTGCAAGCCAATGTGCAGTTGTCATCTCAACCTGGACAACCCATGGTTTCTGGTTCAACCTAGCAACCTGTCCAGCCTACTATTCAAACTTCTGCACCTGGTGTAGCTCATGAGTTTGGGCCTAGTTCACCTTGAACTCCACCTCAATCGACTGCTACAACTACTGCAACCTCTGTTCAATCTACCCCACCTACTTCTAGATTATTGATAGCTCCGGTTTCTACTGTCCTTGTATGAACTCCTCAGACTCTTTTACCCCAGTCTGGACCTACAATTTAGACTTCAGTTCAGATGCCTGTAGGACAACCTGGTCCAAGTACGATTGTCACAAGTCAACTTCAATTTACTTATCAACCGTACCAGGGATAGTATCAATACGGTCCTGCTATGAAAATCCTAGTTTATCAGTATCAACCGTACCATAGATATACATATCAACAAACTCAATCTCAACAACCCTAGTTTGGTCCAGTTAATCCTAGTTTTCTGGGAGGATATAATATTCCGAATGCAAATCGAATTCCAGGTTACCCTGGATATCCTCCTGCTGGAGCTGGTCTTGTGACCCAAGGTTTTCGAGACCCTAACCATCAGTTACCGTTCATCGAAACTTTGGATTTACCTGACTTGTCGCGCCTTACGAACAATCCAATTTATTATCTTCCGTACTGGCCGCCAATGCCTAATAAGTTTCTCATTGATATTCCAAATTTTAAGGGTAAACCAGGAGAGGATCTGTCGAATCATGTGATGACTTATCACCTCTGGGCATCAAATTCCATTATAGATGATTCAATTCGCTTACGCCTTTTTCAATGCACTCTGATTGGTCTCACGCCTAAGTGGTACATTGGGTTGCCACAAAGCTCTTTTTATAATTTTAGTCAGTTAGCTACTTCATTCTTAACTCATTTTCAGTTGCCTGTTAGATATGACAATGGCACGGAATTATTAACTTCATTAAAACAGTCAACGTCTACATATATTTCAGACCATATTCATGAATGCCGACGTCGACGACGTTTAGTGAAAGTTTTTATCCCGGATCAAATGTTGGCAGAATGGTTTGTTAAATCATTATTACCTAAAATCACTCAGGATGTAGCTAAGGAAGGAGTAGTTACTGAAGAGAAAGTAATTTCTTAGGCTTAATACCTTGACTTAGTTTATATGCAGTTGGGTACTCTACATGAAAAAATCCCCGATATTCCCAAACAAAATCAAATAACAACAACTGCTTCAGGGTCTCATGCTGCTGATGGTATGATCGGTATAGTTGATACCAAGAGTAAGAAGAAATCTGCAAAGAATTATTCTCCTATTATAACTTTACTAGATTCCTTGATAGGAGAAAGCTTCCGTTGAAGTTCCTGCCAATATTCATGTTGTAGAATCTTCTACGACCAAATCCAAATCTGGTAGTAAAAATAAAGGGAAGAAGAAAAATAAACAAAATGTAAAAGAGAAACCAGAAAAACCTGAATCTACTAACGAGAAACGTAATCCTTGCTATCCTTGTCTCATCTGTGATGAGGATCACTTTACAAGAGATTGTCCACATCAAGATGAGGTTTCAAAAATCATTAGAGGTTCTCAAACATCTGTTGTCTTGAAGGATCCTTTTCCTAGTCAAGATAGTAAGATGATAGGTTCTTCCTCAAATGTCTCAGAAGAACCAATTATGATGATGTCCCATGTCAGGATTGCGACGAGATCGCAAGATTATGGAAGTAAGAATCCGGTTGGTGGTAAGGAACCAAAATCTTCTAGTTCAAACACATCAACTTGAACTCCTCCTGGTTTCGATCCGCTAAAGATCGAGAAACCTAATCCATACTTAGTAATAAAATCGCCTACTAAAGGTATACTTCGAAAGTCAGCATTCAATCCACATGCAAGAGCTGCTCAGAACTATAACATTGTTGAAGATTTAGCTATATCCCCTTCAGCAATGTCGGCTTTGGAGGTGCTACAATCATGTCTAGCATAGTGTAAATTGCTTTTGTCTGCCATAGGAGTTGTTGATGTTTAGGATTCCAACCTTATAATCTTTTATTTAGAAAATAGTACACCTCGCTTACCTCATCAAATGGCTTTCTAGATCCTAGTGTTAGTCAAAAACAGGCCTTGCTTTTAGATTGTGATTGATGAGGGAGCTTCAACGTGTATTATGTCGATTCAGTGTTGGAGATCGCTTGGTTCTCCTACACTCAATCAATCCCCAACAATTTTAAAGGCTTTTGATGGCTGGGGGTTTCATCCTTTTGGCATTCTGTAGGATTTACCTATAGGGGTAGAAGGCAAAACTGTTAATCTAGGTGTGGAGGTGGTTGATGCCCCTTTAGATTATAACCTTCTTTTGGGTCGTAGTTGGTCTTACACTATGACTGTTGTTGTTTCATCGGTATTTCGGCTTACTAAATTCCCTCATAATGGAAAGATCGTTACAATAGATCAGTTAAATTACTTTTCATCTGACCTAGCCTCTTCTGAGAGTATTCAACATGTCGGTGAAACAACTATCCTTTATAAGGATGTTGTGGTGGGATTGATTAAAGATTTTGGTTTACTAGGAACTTTTTCTTTTCCTCCTAACGTATCACCTTCATTTGCGACCATTCACATGATTTCATCGAATAGTATTGCTTTTGATGATCCTTGGATTGTACCTTCCGATTCCGAGGTGGACTCATTTGGTGATGCCATGCCTTTGAGTCCCTTTGAAGTTGCATATCAGGCGATACAGCCATTTTCCGACTCTAGTTCAACCGAAATTGATCCAATGAATGTAGTCCATGGGGAGTCACTTTCAATCTCAACCTTAGATTCAACAACTTTTTCTGAACATGTTCACACTGATGAGCAGATTCGTGAACTTTTATCTGTTGTTGATTTACCATGGGAAGATCTTCATCGTCGATCTTCATTTTTACCTGAGCTTGATCATTTTTAAAATGATTTCTCATATATCTTTACCACTGATTATGTCAAGGAACCTCAGAAACCATTGCAACATCTTGATTCTGAGTTGAATTTGGGAAATATTTCTCGAACAATTCCTATTGACATTTCAGTGAAACTTGGAATTATTGAAAACATTCATATAGGTGTTTCTTGTACGGACGAGGAAATCCAAACTTATAAAGCCCTATTTCAAGAATTCCGCAATGTGTTTGCCTGGTCATACGAAGAAATGCCAGGAATCGATCCATCAATTGTTGTCCATGAAATAAAAACTTACCTAGATGCTAGACCCGTCCGGCAACATTTGCATTAGATACACCCAAGAAAAGCTGCTGCTATTAAAGTTGAAGTTGAGAGATTACTTCATGCGGGTTTCATATATCCAATTCCTTTAACGGATTGAGTATCAAATATTGTTCCTGTTAGCAAAAAGCAAGGAACGATAAGAATATGTATTGATTATAGGGATATTAATCAAGCTTGTCCTAAAGAAAATTATCCAACTCCTTATATCGATCAAATAATTGATGATTGTGCCAGCAGTGAAATGTTCTCCTTTATGGATGGATTTTCTAGTTACAATCAAATTAACATATTCCCTGCTGATTAACCGAAAATGGCTTTCATTTGTCCATGGGGGACCTTCGCTTATTGCAGATTACCTTTTGGGTTGAAGAACGCTGGAGCAACCTTTCAACGGGCTATGTCTTACGCATTTCACGACATCAAGCACATTGTGTAGCCTTATCTTGATGATTTACCTGCTCATTCATTACGAAGAGCTGATCATCTCACTCATTTACGAGCCATCTTTATGAGATGTAGGCATTATCGAATTAGGTTGAATCCAAACAGATGTATTTTCTATATAGAAATGGGTCGCTCACTAGGATTTGTTGTTTCAAAAGCCGTCATTCGTGTCGATCCCTCGAAGGTTGAAGCCATTGTCAAATTACCTCCGCCTTCGACTCTTCGCCAACTCCAAAGTTTGCAAAGGAAAGCAAAATTTTTATGCCGATTCATTCCTAACTATGCTGAGATAACGAAAGGTTTTACCAGGTTGTTGAAACAGAACACTCCATTCTTTTGGGATGAGATAACTCAGAAATCTTTTGATGCACTTAAACACGTGTTGACCCATGCATCGTTATTGCATCTGCCCAACTACAACCAGGACTAATTTTTGTACCTCGCCGCTTCTCATTCCACCATTAGGATGGTTTTAGTTCAGGAAGATGAATTCAATGCTAAACATGTGATTTACTATCTTAGTCTAACTTTGAATCCGACTGAGCTTAAATATTCACATGTGGAGAAATTGGCCCTAGCAGTTGTTCAAGTTGTCTAGCGATTTCGTCACTACATTCTACTACACAAAACCAAAGTAATTTCTGACTATAACCCTATGACGTATATTTTGACTAAAAAATTGCTAGGGGGAAAGTATTCCAAATGGATCGTTATCCTATAGGAATTTGATCTGAAATTTGAAAAATCCAAGTCAAAGAAGTCTTTGGTTTTTGCGGAATTAATGTGTGACTTCCCACGTACTGATACCGAAACTATGGCAGAAGAATCCCTTGCTGATGAATCTTTGTTTCTTATCAGTACTCTTGATCCATGGTATGGGGATATACTTTTCTATCTCCAAACCCAATATTTTCGGCCTGAAATCTCACGATCTCAGCGAAGGAAAATATGTTTCCAATCCTAGCAGTACAAAATTATTGGAGATACACTCCATCGTCGTGGAGTGGATTCTATTTTCCGTCATTGTTTAACTCATGAGGAAGATGAAAAGGTTTTGAATGAATGCCACTCTGGAGTGTGTGGTGGTCATATGTCTGGGTATGCCATGGCCCAAAAGATATTGCGTGCTGGTTATTTCTGGCCATTCTTATTTAAAGATTGTATCGATGCAGTCCAGAAATGCCACAATTACCAAATTTTTGATCGAAAGATGCATGCTCCACCTACTCCTCTCCACCCTATAATTGCCATTGGTCCTTTCACAAAATGAGGTATCGATTTATTACATGTAACCCTCACTCGGCCGGGGGGCATGCGTATATAATCCTTGCGGTAGATTATTTTACCAAGTGGGCTGAGGCGATGCCTACATTTTCGGCAGACAGCAAAACTTCTGCTATTTTCGTTTTCAATCATATAATTGCTAGGTTTGGTGTTCCTCAAGTGATTATCATTGATCATGGAAGTCATTTTCAAAACGTCATGATGACTGTACTAACAAATCAGCTTGGCCTGCATCAGGATAGCTCTACTCCATATTACCCATAGGCTAATGGTCTAGTTGAGGCAATCAACAAAGTTCTAGTCACCATGATCCGACGAATCATTGGTATTCACTGGTGGAATTGGCATAACATGTTATTTTCAGTGCTTTGGGCGTATCGAACCTCAGTCAAAACATCAACATGTTTCACTCCTTTTCAGCTTGTTTACGGGTTGGAAGTAGTGTTACCCATTGAATGCAAAATACCGTCATTGCAAATAACCATAGAATTATTCCCAGCCACTTCCGAAGAGTAAAAACGTTTGTTGTACTTAGCTCAATTAGATGAGAATCAACATGATGCTACATTAGCAATCGAGACTCATGCAAAACGGATAAAAGCTCAGTACGATCGTAATGTTACACCTCGTAATTTTTCAAAAGGGGACCTAGTTTTATTATACGATCAAGCGAACGATAAGCTAGGGGCTAGAGAATTCGTACCCATGTGGCATGGTCCTTTTGTTGTTAAGCGTAAGCTAGCCAAAGGGGCCTATGAATTAGTAGATTCTGATGGTGTCTCTTTAGGTAGACCCAGGAATGGGCGTTATCTGAAAAGATATTATGCTTAGAGTTTGGTGTGGAGATTCTTGTTAGAATAGTTTCTTTCTAGTTGGTGTGTTTTAGATTAGAAAGTGTGCCTAGTTTCGAGAGTGTTTTATCATTATTCCTGCTTATCTTGGTTTTACTCTTGATACTGTAGATGTCGGCGTCGTCTCAAACATACATTGGTTTTGCTGATGGTGCTTGTCGTAGTACATGGAACATTTCTTCCGCAGCTTGGGTTATCTATTCACCCTCTGATGAGTTAGGATCTATGCATGGGGTAAGCCTTTGTCAAACAACAAATAATATTGCAGAGTATAGTGCAATGATTGAGTTATTATCTGAATCCATCTCATTTGGGATTCAGATTTTGATTGTAGGGTTCGATTCTGAACTCATTGTATTACAACATAATAGGGTTTGTGCCATTAGAAATCCAGTTTTATTAAGATTATTTTTGAGAGTTCGTCTCTTGGAACGTGAATTTGACTACATTGAATATCAACATATTCCAAGATATTTGAGCACATTAGCAGATGCAGTTGCTTCTCAAATGTTAAATAGACATTTGCAATAATCAAGAAAATAAATTTAAAAGCATTCCATAAACATGTTATACAAGATAGCCAATAATAGTGATATATCATAGCATAGAAGTGTGTCAAATATGCATCGTCTTTGATCATAGGTTGAAAACACCTTATGATCGGCAAAAATGATAGCACAAAAAGATATAAATGTTATATGAAGTCTACAAGGGCGATAATCCTATCCCTGATGATGATCATGATAAGAAACCACTGCTCGAGCCACCCTACAAAGGAACCTCCTAAAAGGTCCTGGGACCCCAATCACATAGCGTTGTAGCCTAAGAGGAATATCATCTATGCTAGTCTTTGGAATATCTAGTGTCAAGTGCTCTAGATGATTCTCCAATTCGGCCAAGGTCTCTGATGATTGGTCCTATGGGGCCAGCGTCGCAGCAGCAGGGTGTCTTCTCTCATAGAGTGGGAGAGCGGCTGGTCGCTGTGGACCCACATCTGCATTTAAAACATTTTACTATTAGTTTTTGGATGATT
>APFE031627149.1:25103-31852 GCA_000404065.3 Pinus taeda | reverse complement strand
ATATAGTTTAAAAATTTAGAAAATTTAGAAAATAATTTTACCTGTATCATCCCATTGCTTTCCTGGTGGAAGAGCCATGTATGGATCACCACGATAATCCATTCCAACGTATGGAAAGTCTTGTATCATGAAAAGTTGGTTTCCCAACCAACAAAAATACTTAGGTGAGAATCGAACAACTTTTGTGGCCTCCTCAAGATGACGGGCCATGACTGCAACCCAGCGCATAATCCTAGGATCTCGGGGAAGTCCAACCTCAATAGAAGGATGTTGTGGAACCAGCATAGGTACCCTCTCTAGCCCAAAGCTCACAACTAAGAAACCATATCCAAAGTTCTTTAGTTTTCCATTCTTTTCCCTAGTCAGTTGGCCTTTGACATTGGCCAACATGGCATCGCACAAGTTGAATATGGTGCCCCAGAAGCAGTCTATTGCCATGCGCATTTGGGAATTGGTAGCTAGATGCAATGCTATGCTCCCGCCTAGTTTGGCAACAGTAAATGTGATCACTTTAAGTTCAGGATGGGATATGGTCTTAGCATCTATTCATTTGTCCGCAATTTGGACATTGCAAAACTCTAGTCGGAGACTAGCAACAAATTGGCCACCTGGCCTAGATCAAAATAGAGATAATCCTTCACCTCTCTTGGGCAAACCAACTAGAAAATAAATGTCATCTAGCTCGATTTTGAGCCAATGACTACCAATTATGAAATATTGGTCCTGCGTGCTCCACCTGCCTACCAGCCATTGTAGAAAGTCTACCTCAGCCCTCATGCCAAGTATGGCCCAGAATTTCAATAGTCTACATGCTCTTAAAGCCTGCATTGAAGGTGGATGGAGTAATGCAGCTTGATCCATATCTTCATGTTCTCTTTCCCTCCAAACAAGCATCTTGTGTATCTGCATTGCAAAATATGCAGTTTAGAATATTGTAATTTCAAAACATTTGGGCGGAAATGAAAAAATATAGGGTTTCAGAACGCATTTCGCCAGATCTGCACCCACCAGGTTAGGGACAGTGCATAGGTTCGCACTCGTCCTTAATAGCAGGTCTGGGACCCCGACCCTTTCTTTTGTATGAAAAAGTTGGGGTTCGCAGGGTACACATGGTGCACCTGCGCAACCAGCGCGAGCAATTTTTAACCAAAAAACTCCCTAAAAAATGAATTTTAAAGCCCTAAAAATGAAATGAAACGGATGAAATGAAATTCAGGGATGATGTGGATTACCTGAAGAGGACAGTTCTCGATTCCAGCGGTCGGATTTTCCGCAATCTTCATAGGAAGTTTTCTTATCAAAAGCTCTTACTTTTTACTCCAAAGTCAAACGGTAAAAATGAATTTGCAAAAGCCCTTTCTATAATATTTTTGGAATAAATGAACTTTTAATTTGTTTATTTTTCACTTTAAAAATGTCACTTTTGATGCATTTTTATTAATTTTAAACATAAATGAGTAATGTTTGCAGTTTTTGTGCAGAATATTGGGTTTTCAAGGAAAATTGATCATTTTCAACAAAAAACATAGGAGTCTTCTTTAAGCTCTTTTCTGACTCGGAAAATATGAAAATATTTCCGAGTTTTTCTTTTTAGACTCGTTACAACGGAATTAAAAGGATGGTCCACTTACAACTCTTTTCTGACCGTACAAACTTGAAAAGATTTCCAGATTTTTGTCGTTTCAAGTTCAATATTGGTAATAAAACGACGTGTTTCGATCACTTTTTTACTTTTTCAGATTGAAGGCACTAAGTATGAAAAGAACTCCTTGATCGTAATGGTCAAGTGGTTCTCTCAAGTATTTTTTTATACTTTTTCAGGCTTGGGAGACACAAATTTACGAAAAAGGACAACCATGGAGTTTTCTTAAGTTTTTCTTCTGACTCCCTAAAATTGAAAAACACCGAGTTTCTCCTATACTGGGCTCGTTAAAATTTAACAGTAAAGGACTTGTTCAATTTCAAACAGGAACAGACCACTCCTTCTTAGGGTTCGAATCTTAAACTAAGTTGGACTCATCCGAAGGATGAGCTTATAACCAAGCAATTGTTATCCTCCTCAAGCTTCACAAAAATAAAGAGGTACTTGCCAGAAATGGTGGGGGGAAAGAGAGAAAAATGAACCTGATCGTTATAATTTGTGTTCGGAAAAGTAGTTAACCACTCTTGAACATGACATTTTTTGTTCACCTGGGTTGGGAAATCCTTTGCCTAATAGTTAATCAAACCATATTGAAACTCTTCAGCCAGTTTCTAGGTATTAGCTTTGGGTCAATTGTCACCAAACCATCTGCAATGTCGTTATGTGTTCAAGAGGACAGTTCAAATAAACCATTCATTTGAAAAATATATGTCATCCATCTTGACCATCCCTGAGTTAGTCCTTTCCAAATACATTTCTTCAAAACTTGATCTATGATTTTGTGTTGCGGGCTTGCCTACGACGGATCGCTTTCTATGGACTTCAACTCATTATCTAGAAAGATGATCTAGAAATCGTCAGTACCTTGGAATCTGCATGCCTCAATGGTAGGTTTCTCGCCTTTGACGACAGGTTGCATCATTGACCTTCGATCAAAGGATTCTGTGATGAGTTCGACATCGACTCATTTATTCACATTTCATGGATTGTACTGAGTACTTTGAGGGCCATTTACATTATTGGTGGTTCCTCTCACACTTGTTAATAGTTTACATCATTGACTGGTAATCAAGTGGTTTCTACCATGTTCGAATTCGACACATTCATTCACATGGATAGAATCATACTAGTTCGGGAAGCAGAAATGAAGACCCTGGATCTAGTTACCACCATCTAGGCTGCGAGGAATTTTGTTATTCATTATACAGTGGACTATTCATAAACAGATGGTTGCGTCGATACTATGTCTACATATGTCTATACTTGTGATGTATTACAAAATCATTCCTATATCAGAGCAGTTTAGATAGTTTCTAGTCAGTTTTGATCTGAGTATGGGAATGCCTACCTTAGTGATGATATGATCATATATATATATATATATTTTGCATTGAATGTTTTTACAGGTTCCAACCGGGTATCCATAGGAAGATCCTTGAAACGATAAAGCACTTCACTCTTCGTAGATGACAAAACCATCCTCATGTATTACAGACTTCGCACTTTAGGGGGCAATCTGTTGCACAACAATTGTCACTTTGACTTTCTGCAATCAATATGAGTCTATCACCACTCATACATACCTCCTTTGCAGGTCTTAAACCTCAGCTCTGCATATCAAGCTTTGAAAATGAGAGGAAGTCCTTAAAAATTTCTAAAACTCTAGTTTCACACTTTCTCTTAGCATTACCTACGGTACCGCACCCATTGGTCATGTCCCTTGTGCACCTGATTGCTCTGTATCTGTGTTTATGGGTGCGAACCCCTGTAAAAGTTAAAAAGACACAATTTTATTATTAAAAACTCAATTTGAGTCAATTTTGGAAGCTTGTAGAGGGAATCTTGCTCTGGCAAGTTCACTCTTTGAGGGTTCATGCATCCCATTCCTTAAGGAGCTAGCCCCTTGATGTGAGGAGCTTATCCCCTTGAAGAAGGACTCTATCCCTTCAATGGTGGACCTGTAACCTCCTTCCCTTGCACTATAAAATGAAGCTTTGGGCTGGATACTTGGGAGGTTGAAAGTTGAATATTTTTTAGGGTAAATGCTTTTGGAACTTAGTCTTCCTTAGTGAGATTTTGAGAGGAAAGGTCACATAAGTTTTGATCTCATTTAGAAGAGAGTGAGGCTTGTCAAATTAGAGGAGATTCCTTCTTGGACCCTTGGAAGAGCTTGTACAACATCAAGGCACCATGGTTGTAAAGTTCTTCTTTGTCAAAGTTAATATAATCAAGTTTATTTTTCTCAATGAGCTGTGTTTAATGGTTTATTTCATAGACTCCTTGATCACTATGATGAACATGATTTATTATATTAGCTATGCAGGTGTTCTTTGATGTGCACTTGTTTGTGTTTGTAGGTTATTAAAAGGAAACTCTTTGAAGCTGTTGGAGCAAGGTTGCCACAAAGTAGCATTGGACTTAAGGTAGGGTCTAAAACACTTCTTAGTTTTTATTAATGGGTCATAATATGTTTAGAGAAAGTAGATTTTCTTGTCCTGTTTGTTGCTAGATATCAATTGATACTAGGGAGATCGGTCTTGTCCATAAGAACAATTTATCTGCTTAAGACCAGTCCCCAGGAAGAAGACGAGGGCATCTAAGATGTCCATTGACCCAATTGTGCTTATAGAAGGTGATCTGTTTGACATTGGTGAGATGGTTCATAGTGTCACTAAGGACGTGCTCTAAGAAGTGAGGATGGAGTAGAACACTGTGTTGGGGGCACTAAAAACATAGTTACAGGGACTAGAGGTGCAACCCCTGTAAATAGGAACAATGGCCCGATATGTCACAGCAGGTACATCAACGACGAAACAGCTGTTGCACGCCCGCGTGGCCAACACTTTAGTGTTACCTGAGGGTGCATTAGTGGTAGCAAACAAAGTTGACCAAGCTATGGTGGGCAAGATTAAGGGATTGAGTGTAAACTTGGCTACCGCTCGGCGAGAAGCCCTATACCAGTTACACGATGGGGTCATAGTCGAGCTCTGTGCCAAAGAAGGTCATGCACTATAGGTAATTAGCGAGAAAAAGATCAATATGGAACAGCTCAACCAGCACAATGATGAACTCGTTGTGCAGACTCAAGGACGAGTGCAGGTGGTGGATGATGCTTATAGAATTGTCATGGAATTTGCTATCCCAGTCGATCTACTAGTAGAATAGTGAATTCACAAATTGGCTAGTGGATTCCACGAGGCAAAGGAGGGAGCAACGAGGATACAAGTCGAACTCAACCTTCATATTGTTGAATTGCGATTAAAGGCGTAATCATCCATGCCCTTGGAAGTTTGAGAACAATGCACTGATGTTATCCAAAAAGGGCTAAAGGAAATAGGACAGACAGTGCAGACCTGTATGAGTATGTTGGAAGAATCCTTCATGGTTCTCACTTCCTTATAGGAGGACCCCACCATACAGAGCCTGGAAACAGAGGTACGGGAAATTCAAGTGTAGTATGACAGTGTGCAGAAAATGATGTAGACAGTTGTCCTGACTCAGTGGCTGGCGAAGCTACAACAGGCGAAGACATTGAAGGAACAATTGGATGTTGTGCGACAGAAAGAGGCTATACTTAAAGCACATGTCCAGCCTTATATTGATGAGGTCTTCCTCATCAGTACTGATATCAAAGGAAAGCTTGCAAAGATGAAGGTGATGCATGCCATAATTTAGGGATCTACCCCTGACAGTAAGCATTCGATAGAAATAGTAGAGCAGATCCAGCAGACGACAAAATAGTGCGTTGTGGACCTTCACGCAACATGGGTACAATTGAAGGGGCTCCGTGCCAAGATCACTGCACCAGCAAAGTGACTCAGGATGAGTCACGATCACTGTGTTGGGGGCCTGCTAGGCATGGGATCCCCCACAACGGATTTTGGGACTCAAAGCCCATATTTTGGTCAAATATGGTGTAGAACTCCACGAAGTGTGTGCGCAGAGCACACAGTGTATAATTGAGTCATAGGGTTGTCCATGCTAAGCATTGTATTGTAATTTAATGTAAAGTTGTGTCAGCCAACCCATGGTCTGCAGACCATGGGATTGTATAAATAGAGCGAGGCTCTAAGTGTAGAGATAGTTGAGTAGAGCATATATATAGAACAACGAAGGCATGGTTCAAGGGTAGAGTGGAATCTGAAGTGTATTGTGTCATAGTAGTAGGTAGAGGCTCTGTAGCTGAGTGCGCAGAGGCCTAGTAGAGTTCGCAACTGAGTGTGCAGGGTGAAGTCAGCTCTGTACTTGGAATTGAAATTTAATAAAGAGAAATTTATTCTATGCATCTGTTCTTGAATCCTTATTTTGATGTTATACATTACTTTTACTCTATTTATTTATTGCATGCACTTGGTGAATACTCGTATGAATGCTTATATGTGAATTTAATCTAAGTAATCAGGTAACGAAGACTAATTAAGGAAGACTTGGGTAAATAACATGAGTCGCACTACAGCTAGAACTGAGCGAAGATAGTATCACAGGGCACAGGGTGCCCGCAGGTGCGCATAGCGCAGTAAGTGTGGAGGTTGGACAACATCCCAATCACCTCATATCAAACATCCCTAGGGTGTGGAAACCTAGTTCTAGCACCCTCCCATACTACTTTGGGTGATACCTCAGTTCGTGCTTTGCGGACTATTGTTGAAGGGTCCAATAGTATCGAGATTTTCTTGGCTAAATCACTTTCGAACCTCGGTTTGGCCCCACTAAGACAACATACAGGAATATGGAATAACATAGAAACCTTTCATGTCCTTGGGGTGAACAACGTCTTTTACCTATATAAGGTATCTACGGATAGCTTTAAGGGGTGTAAAGGTTGAGGGAACATTATTCTTCCTAATAATTCTCGCAATCTTATTCGTGGTCCCTTGGATGAAAGGGAGATGAACCACTGAGACTCGATCTTTAGAGCCTTTCTTGACCAAGGAATTCTTGTTGGATTCAAGGAAATCTTTCTAAGCTTTGTGCTTACTATAACCATTATTAATTTTTTTTTAAGGATACGGGCCTTCTCTTTATCGAGCCTCTTTCTATCAAAAATTCTTAGTGCATGAGTAGCTACCATGTTGAGGACACCCAAATTTTGAGTGGGGAAATCATG
>APFE031627149.1:5103-22603 GCA_000404065.3 Pinus taeda | reverse complement strand
AAATTTGAAACTTTCAAGCGTGCCCATTCAAAATGATGAACCTTAGTCGCAATCGCTCTTCCATGTAGGGATTCAATTGTTGAATTTAGGTTTTTGTGATCTATATCAATATTTTTGAGAAGAGTTTTTGGTGGAAATCACATCATAATTCGTTTGTTGATGCGTTTCGAAGCAACATGTGTGGATCATCATTAGGACAAGTTGAAGAGCCAGATCATGGTTGCAGGTTAAATAAATAGAGCATGTTTTATCTTGGGACAAGGTCCACTAGGATCAATTTTGGGGAAAAAGCCCATGTTTTGGGGCAAAAATCCCAAGTTTTGTTATATAAAATGTAAAGTCTCAACAAGTTGTGGTTGCATAGCGCGTAGATAGTAAAGTGTCACAAAGGGTCTCACCTTTCTTTTATGTAATATGTGTCAGCTTCTGTAGATCTACCCATGGTCTGCGGACCATGGGATTGTATAAGTAGGACAGTCTTAGAGAGTCTAAGGAATAGCAATCGATGATGAAGATGAATGCAATGGGTAAGTAGAGAAAAGAGTGAAGAAGCCTTAGAGTAGAATAGAGGCTCTGTAGCTATGTGTGCAAAGGCCTAGAGTAGAGCCTATAGCTGAGTAAGTGGACCCTTGCAGCTCAGTGCACAAGGAATTCCTAAGTATGTAAGAAGAATTGAAGTAATAATAAAGAGATTATCCCACAAAATCCTGTGTTTTGTCTATTTACTTCTATTATGAATGAATATGATTTTACGTTGTGATGAATGATGGGTTTATGAAGTAATATTGTATTGATTTTTGACTTTACATAATTGATGTTGTTATATGAACACACTTAATATTAACTATTTATGCGTAGCATATCTTATTGCATGTTAAAGTTCACGATGCTTAGGCCGATATGGGTAAATATAGGATTGAGAATAATCACATAGGTGCGAAAGTAGTTTATTCACCTGTTTAAGGTCCACGAAAGGCAGTCGTGAATGTTCATAGATGTATAGAAGATGATTAAGGGAATCTATATGAATAAGTACTAAAGTCTTATCGATTTGCGTGAAGGAAAGTTTAGGGTATAAAATGCCATTACATTAATCTCTGGGTGTAGAAACTTGGTTCCAGCATCCCCCCATACTGCTTAAGGTAAGAATTTAGTGCACACTGCATGGATTGATTCCAAAAGAGCCAGTAGGGTAGGGATTTGTTTGGAAAAACTAAGTTTGAAAATGGGTCAGGAGCGACTAAGCCAAAAAATGGTTCTATTTCCAGGACCGGGATCTGCATAAAAAGATGTGTGATGTCGCATCACTGGAATCCAACTAAGAAGGAATTTGAGGAGCGGTTGGATAGAAATATCCATGAACTTGCTGTGCAAGAAAACAAAAATTTGCACCTAGCAAAAGAACAGTCATTTGATAGATATCTATACATAGAGATACACGAAATTTTCTTTTGTTCCTTCCTGATCGAAGTATGTGAGTGGATTGCTAAATTGGCAGATGGCCAAGGAAGGTGGAGGCTTGACAGTGCAATAGTGTGGACCTCGGAGGTAGTGTGGATATTGGAAGCCTCTAAAGATAAGATCGTGCCACTGTCGATCACTGAATTGATCACGTTATAGGAGGATTTGTGATAGAATTAGTGGTCGATACCTCAGCCATCTATAGCGAAGCAGAGCGATGCTTCTTCAAGGGACATCAAGGTAATTATTTACAATATTTGAATACTTAGATTAAAATGCTCTTCTGCCAAAAGCGGGCTATGACATTTCCTTGATGTTTGGAGCTATGTGAAGTGGAAAGTTATTCAGGGATAGAAGGAGGATAGGCCGTTAATATAGCCCATTGATTGAAACTCCTCTGAGTGACGATGAAGGAGTAGCATAAGATTCACTACAGAGCACTGTCCAGTTAATAAGGCAAGCATTTCTGCGAATAACTCATCCATCGACACCACCTCCACCTTCACCTCCCCAACATACACCTTCATCCACACTGCCACCACCACTGCCACCATTCAATATGTCAAATACAATGAGGTTGCCCGTTTTCAAGGGCTTGGGAAATGAGGACGCAAACCAGTTTTGGTTCATTGTGAAGGTTGTGTGGACAACCCAGAATATTACAGATGGTCATATGAAGAAAGCGAAGTTGGTTATTGCTCTAAAGGATTGCGCACTAACATGACACATTAAGTACTACACTGATATCCTGATGTCTTCATTAGCAAACACTCAGACTACGTTGAATAAGGAATTTAGTAAGCCGAAATCTGAATTGCAATCAGTCATTGGATTCAAGGAAATCATGATGAGGCCTGGTGAAACACCTTCAAGCTGGAATAGAGACTGCAGTATCAGATCCATGAAGCTATCATGAATCTTATAGATGGGAAACACCGCGAATGGTTTGTAGCTTCACTCCTGCACCACCTAAGCGTTGTTGTATCACAAAAGAATATTGCAACCCATGCAGAAGCCCTAGAAATTGTGATGAGGTTACATGAGACATAGATTCAACAAGTTGCTTTAGGAGTTCAGAAGATTCATGTGAAGTTGCAGACTCTCTTCCTAGAGTTTCAAAGCCTAAAGAAGGATAGAGTGGCTCGTCCATAGGTGTGCGAAGAAGTTTGGAGTCTGAAATGTAAGAGTCGGGGGCAGGATGAAGATCATTGCCTTGTCTTTGAGAATTATTTTGAAGGAGGTGGGCCAATGCCTCTGATGTTAGAAGTTCAAATAGGGCCAAGTGTAGGGCCCGTGCTATGGTTTTTTATTTGTCAAGTAGCTTGAAAACATGTGACAGACAATTGTCACTTGTTGCAGAAATTTATACAGACACCGCGACATATATTCCACAACTTTTGCAAATCGGTGGGCCACGATGAGCATAACTACCATAGCTATGAGCTGATGATGGAGAGAATGCCTGGGTATTGAATGCAGATAGAGACTCAACCTCCAAATCAATGCAATGGGTGAGTGCGTGGAGGATATCAGGGGTGCAGATGAGGCTGAGGAGGAGGACCTCGTAGAGGCTGGGGACAAGTCATTTGTTACAGCTGTGGAGTTCCAGGACACTACGCATGGGAATGTACAAGCTTGACACACCTGTTGTGCCGATACTGTACTTAGTTTGATCACTCGATAGAAGAATGTCTTGTATTGATAACTAAGATGCAAGAAAAGAGAGCTCAGCCTCAGCAACCTACCCGGAACTTGTAAATGATGAGGGATGAACCTTGCGAAGAAGATCCTAATGTGAATATCGTACTCCGAAGTGGAATGATGACTGGCGAGGATAAAGGAAAACAACCTAAAGAAAATGGACGGGTATACAAGGCTCTAGAAAAAGAGGTTGGTTTTGACTTGGAGTGCATGAAGGAAACGTCCATGGAAGTGAAGAAAAACTTCGCTGAGGCCTCTACCTCAGGAATTTAGGATAAACTATCTCAAGGAATGAACCCATCCATGCTTACTACATTCTTGGAGACCTGTATGAAGCTTTTACACAATAGCAAGGTTGTGAAAGGATTACAAGAGTTGATAATTAAATGTGTTGGTAAAGAAAATGCTCCTAAAGGACCTTGCATAGTAAGAAAAATTGGTAAGCATAAGGCAAGAACTGGACATGAGATGAGGCTCACTGCGCAAATAACAAAATATAAAATGGACAAATTTATTGTAGATCTTGGGTCGGATGAAAATGTCTTTCCTAAATAGACATGGGAAAGGATGGGGAGACCTACGCTGCAGTGGTCTCCGATTCAATTGATAATGGAAAATCAATAGAATATTATCCCCATGGTAAGATTGCAGGGAGTGACGATAGACATTGAAGGTGTGAGCATGTTGGCTGATTTTGAAGTGATTGATATTGTGGATGACAACAATCCATACCCTATGCTCCTTGGGATTGATTGAACTATTGACATGAATGGAGTGATCAATTTGAAGAAGCGAATGGTGTGATTTGAAATAAAATTGCTCCGTGTGGAAGTACCATTAGACACTATAGAAGGACCGTGCTATACTGAACCGGTCCGTGATTATGAGGAAAGCGATGGTGATCTGGAATAGATCTATAAAATAACAACGCAATATTAAGATTGGGTTAATCCGACAGCTGAGGGACACATTGCATGGGACCGTGAAAGTTCATGTAGATCAAATTTAGATGAAGAGATGGAGCACTGGTAGAATGGGTTACATGAAGTATCTACACTATGCTGTAACATGATGACTGGATCATTGCACTATGTATCTTCGGAGGTTAGTAGTTTGCCTTATTATGATGGTCTAAGCAACATAGATAAATTTTTGGATGCATTTGAAAGGGAAGTTCTTGAGAAGCATTTCTTCCAAGCACTAGATTTGGCGCTACGCGCTATAACTGCAAGGTGGTGGGTATGCATAAAGACAGTTTTGAGGGATGGCGTGAATACAAAAAAATCATGAGGTTGCTGTTTGGTCACCCAAAAGTGAATCTAATAGAGAAAATGATGGGAGGAATGATCCACGTGATCACTTAGCAAAATGGACTGACGCTTATGGAATGGAGCTGCAACCGGAGTGGGTGCATTTATTCTATCACACTTTGGATGTAATACCAATGAATTGGTACCTGGAAATAGAGTTGCACCATGGAACTGAAGAGTGGGATGTTTAGAGAAAGGAATTCTTGATGACATTCAACTTTGAAGATGGGTTTGAATGTATTGACAAAGCATTGTAGGAGGTCAAGGCAGAGATGTTCATAATACCACATGATCTTATGGACTCGATTCAACCAGATTGGAGAACCCAGCTACGCCATGTTCTGGAGTGTTATAATGTGACTACTGAAGAAGAAGAGGAAGATCTAAGGAACATTAGAATCCTAGAGTTAGAAGGTGACCCTAGAGTTAGAAGGCCACCACGAAGTTGAGGGGCCAGAGAGAGAGAATTGAGATATCACCGTGTCGTTGAAAACCTGACAGGCAAGCATTGGCACATAGGTAGAACCAAAGGTGAAGATATGGGACTACTGGGATGATGCTACAATGGATAAGGTTGCTAAGTTGCTCCGTGAATAGCAGGACTCGTTTCCCACAAAATTTTCAGACTTAAAAGGCATCGTTGGCAATTTGGGAGTAATGAAAATAACTTTAAAATCAGATGCAAAGGCTATTAAGTAAAGACCATATCGCCTTAATCCCAAATACAAGGAAAAGGTTCATCTAGAGATGGAGAAGATGCTTGCAGCAAGTATTATTGAACCGGTGGGAGAATCGATTGGGTCATTCCAATGGTAGTTCAGGAAAAGAAGCAAAAGGATGAAATCAAAATTTGCATAGATCTCAGGAAGCTCAATTCTCCTTGCGTTCATGATCCTTTCGCAACTCCATTCATAGATGAGGTGTTGGACAAGTTTGGAGGATAGGAACAATATTTGTTCAATGATGGGTTCTCTGATTATCATCAAATAAAGATCACGCTAGAAGACAAGAGTAAGACGACCTTCGTGACTGAGTGGGGATGCTTTTAGTATACGATAATGCCTTTTGGGCTCAGGAATGTGCCAACGATCTTCTTGTGTGTAGTCATCACGACATTCAAATAGTTTATTCACAAATTTTTGGGGGCATATTTTGATGATTGGACAGTGTTTGGACTGATAAAGAGCCATGTAACTACTTTGAGCTTGATGTTGGATACATGCCGAAGGTATCAAATCCCACTAAACTCGAAGAAATGTTTATTTTGCATCCCTTTCGAAATCTTCTTGGGTCATGTGGTTTGCAGACAAGGATTAATGGTGGATGCTGCTAAGATCGTAGTTATAATTAATTTGAAGGTGCCAAGAAATGTTAAACAGTTGTGCACAACAATGGTTCATACTAGATACTATCAAAAATTCATCAAGAGTTATGCCCAGATTACCACATCGATGGAAAAGCTATTAAAGAAGGATGCTACATTCTAATATGATGAAGAATGTCAGCAAAGTTTGGATGTATTGAAGGAGGAAATGGTCACCACACCGATCCTAGTGTTATCGGTTTGGAAGAAGGAATTTCATGTGCATGTGGACACTTCATGTATTGCACTAGGAGCACTGCTGACAGAGGTTGGTGAAGTGGAATTGGATCACCTTACCATGTTTGCAAGTAGGAAGTTGTCTAAGGTTGAAAAGAATTATTCGATGATAGGGAATGTAGGTTTCACTATGGTGTATGTGGTCCAAAATTTTAGACATTACCTGCTAGGAAAACACTATAAGATGTATACATACTAGTCTGCATTAAAGTTTGTAGTAAACAAGCCTATGTTGGGGGGAAATATGCAAATGGTTACTATTTTTTAAGGAGTATTATTTTGAGGTAACTAGAAATCTAGGATGATTAAATGCAAGGCTAGACCATCTGTTGTGCATTAAAACAAGAGAGGAGCCCACTAATTTGGAGGAGGGATCCCTGACACACAGCTCTTTGTGGTACACGTATCAGATAATCACTTTGCAGACATTATCCACTTCCCAACTATGGGAAAGGCTCTAGAAGGATACAGAAGTAAACAAAAGAAGGAATTGGTGGTGTGCAAGGAAAATTTTTCTGTTATTCCAGGCCACTTGTATAAAATGGGATTGGACAAGATAGTGCAACACTATGTGCCTAATTTTGAAAGAAATATTATCCTAGATAAAGCTCATGGAGGGGCTGTGGGAGGCCATTATGTAGGAAAAATAAAAATGCTTAAGATTTTACGCACTACGTTGTGGTGGCCAACATTGCATAAGGATTCCAAAGCATATTGTAGGGCGTGCGATGCATGTCAGAGAACTAACATGCCATCGTAGAGGGATGAGTTTCCTTTGAATCCATATGTATCATTACAACCATTTGAGAAATGGGCCATCAATTTTGTAGGACTGATTCAACCTATAGGCAAGAAGATAGGTGTGTGGTATATCTTCATCGCGATCGAGTATTTGACTAGATGGGCAAAGGCATAGCCCGTGAAGAAATGTACAGGGGAAACAAAAGTGAAGTTCTTATTTGAATATGTGTTGACCAAGTTCGGTCGCCCAAAGATTTTGATGAGTCATTGCAATATGCATTTCCTTAATGAAATGATCAACACGCTCACAGAAGAATTCTAAATTTATCATCAGAAGAGTATGCCATATCATCTTGAGGCCAATGGGATGGTCAAGGGATTTAATAAAATATTAGAGGCTACACTCACAAAGGTTTGTAATCTGCAGGGGAATTATTGGGACATGTGTGTACTAGCAGTATTATGGGATTACAAAACTACTTGTAAGAAGCTTACTGGTTAGGCACCTTTTAGGCTGGTGTATGGCATAGAAGATATGATTCCTATGGAGTACATTTTTCCTTGTCTACGCATAGCCACTTTTACAAGAATGGCAGACCGCGAAGCCTTAGAATAGAGGCTCACACAGCTGACAAAGCTTAAGGAAGAGATATTTTTGGCTGGATTCCATCAAGAGGTTCAGAAGGAACGTGAAAAGGCATGGCACGATTCGCACATCAAATTGCGCACCTTCAAGGTAAATGATTTAGTTTTATTATATGACAGTAGGTTTGATAAGTTTAAAGGAAATTTTCAATTGCATTGGATGGGGCCATATGTCATGAAAGATATTACCAATGGTGGAGTAGTGCAGCTTACGAAATTCAATGGAGATCCATTTCCTGGAAAGGTAAATGGATTCTGATTGAATCCATAGAATGGGGATCCGGTCCAATGACTACATGATGATAGCACAGTCTTAGCACTCCAGGCAGCTACAAGGAGGCACGAGACTATAAACTAGACTGCCTGGTTTGTAGAGATGCAAAACAAGGGATCTGCACAAAATAGAAGGGTGTCACAGTACCATAAGAAGTGCAAAGAGGGCTGCTCTATAAGGGGGGAGACTGTGCAATGCAACTAGACAGTGACCGTTACTATCACTGTTCATGATTTGATAGTGAGGAGATGGTTGAGAGGAGCGGGGAGGGGGAGAGGGGAGGGGGCATTTAAGGTTGAATTTAAGAATGAAATATTTGGAAATATGCCACCAATCTGTCATTTATGAATGGATCTTGGGGGGAATGGTCGAATTTGAAATTGAAATTGCCTATAAATTACATTTGCATTCTGAGAATTTCCGAGTTGAATTGTCAAGTGTTTATGAATCCTTCGCTTTACACAGATTTAGTCATTGCCTCTGTGTTTGAGAAGTTATCTGAAGACACTTAGCAGTTTATTCTTAGCACAATTTCTGGACTAGCTGAGACCGCTAGTAGTGGGGAAATTATCGCCTCTAAGGGAGCTTCTCCAGAGGTTGTGAGTATGGAGGTGCCAACTATAGTTCCTACAGTGCCGAGGTCACCTAGGCCAAATCCTACGCTGGTGAGGGAGGTCCCCAAACCAAATAAAGATAAGAAAAAGAAGCCTGTGCTAGTGTGCAAGTAACCAAGAAAGCATGACACTACATAGGCCTAGAGAAAATAAAAACCAAGTGTGAAGGAGAATCGGAAAATGGTGGATCTGGTGGCTGAGGAGGGTATGAAAGATATAGACATTGAGGGCTTGGACCCTATCTCTAGGTTGCTAGAGTATAGCCATTTATGAAAGGGCAAAGTGAAGGTCTCGAAGGAATCAGATGCAGTATAATTCCTCCTCAATACACCATTTTTACTAGAGAACATCACCATGCAAGGTCCATGATTGGCACAGATCCCACACTTGAAGCTAGAAGATTTGGATTTGGCAGACCACGAGTGTTTTCCCCACCTTGATATTGATACCTTCATACAGAGGGTCTTCTACAAATAATCTAGCGTCACTGCGTTGGAGCCTATGGAATGGATTTAGGGAGTGGATAAGTCAGGGTTGCTGAACTTGTTGTGGGTGCCACACTACCATCGCTTAAATACAAATGTGATCTTCATTAAGCAATTATTGTTCCTAGTGCATGATGGGTGCCTATGGTTAAATGGGTTGATCCCCATCACTAATATGCTGATCCATCAGATCATGCTATTTCTCGATTCAGGATTGAATCTAGCCAAGGCATTTGGTGGAAAGACAAGCGAGTGCAACCTCACCGAGAAGATGAAGGACAAGTTTAATCTTATGAAGAAGCTGCGAAGATACTCGAATACTACCGTTACTGACCCTGTGGTAAAGATTGCCACACAAAGTTTGGCTAGCAAGGTTATGAGAAAGTGCCACATGGATGAGGTGCCAACACCAGTGGCTTCACTGTTAGCATAGTGCGTGGAGGGCATACAGTTCAACTGGGCACGCTACTTGTGTAGTGAGTTCCTCTTGAACTACAGAGAAGCACAGGATGAGAGTAAAAACTTCCACTATTTGTGGTTGTTGGCCCCGATTGTGCTGGTCACTGGGATTTTCTAGAGGACTACCAGTTTCCTCCAGTGGAGAAGTATTTACCGGAAGCTACCAAGTTTTCATCTCTCTGGGCCACCAAAGATGTTGTAGAGGTCACAGAGAGGAAAGTCTTCTGGGTGCTGATGAAGGTGAGAATTCGCATGGCCATCAACAAGAAGCCGTAGTTGTCACCACCCATGTTTGAAAAACTCTCCAAGTACATCGAGTTCAAATCGGACTTCCACCATGTATACATCTGGGCATGAAAGGACCTCGAGCAGAAATGGTTTGACCTACCATACCTTGCTATGGATGACGCTATTGAACAGGTCATCAAGTATTGGCCGACAAAGTGGCATTATCCTTCTGACCTAGCTGTAGGGACTAGCAAGTCCATCGAGAAGAAGAGAAAGGAAGTAGCCACGCAGAAGGTTTAGCAGTTGGCTAAGAAGAGGAAGAAAGAGGAAGAAGAAAAGGCCCATGTAGAAGTGGAGTGCACCATGAAGGAACAGGTAGAGTAGGAAGAGCACAAATCTGAAAGAAGCTAGAAGTCTCCTTCAGCCCAAAAGGATTAGGAAAAGTGGTGAGAGCAGTGTGACGGTGAGCAGCCAGGAAGCACTCGCTTCTAAGTAAAGTGGTATAGGGAGTAGGAAAAGGGAGGACTGTGAAAGAAGAAAGTAGCCATCAAGTCATCCCTAGATCTGATTACTTTGATGAATGGTGACTTGGATGAAAATGGAGACAAGGTGTGGGATACAATAGCAGAACTACTATAGCAGTTTGAGTAGCCGTAAAATAAGGCGCTGAGTACCATCCAGAAGGATTTGTGTGAGCTGCAGATCTAGAAAATGAGAATCTAGGCAGGTACAGGACAGAGTAGCATGGCATCAACTTGTTTCGCACTAGAGACCACTCAAATGACAAAGATGGTTCAGTCATTGGATTTCCATGCAGTCATTCTACCTGATGGAACTTTGAGAGTGGAGGTGGATGTTGATAAAGCTATTGTCATCACTTTGAAGAATATTGGCCTCAACCTCACCATGCTCCCCAGTGAGTCTCTTCACACACTACAAGCAGGTGTGATAGCAGAAGTTAAGGCCCAGGAGCAACACGTGTTGAGCCTGATCAATGAATATAAATTCAACAATCAACATATATTCGTGGAGAAATCAGCAGCACATGAGGCCTAGCAGAATATTCAAGCGCAAAATGACCAACTTGCAGCCATGGAAGATGAGGAATGCATAATAGTCCTTGAACTACATATCTCGAAGGAAGTGCCATTGGAGGAAAAGATCAAGAAGTTGGGTACAGGTGTGCATGATGCGAAGACAAAAGTGGCTAAGGTTCAGTTTGAACTAAACCTAAAAATCACAGAGTTAGAGTTGAACTCACAGCCTTTAACTCCACTAGAGGTTAGAGAACAATGCGAAGCCACTGTGAAGGATGGAATTGCAACAACAGATGTCATGGTGGTGGATTTCACTACGCTCTTTGAGAAGTCCATGGAGGCAGTCACACCTCTGCAGGAAGATCCTAACCTGCAAAGTTTAAACACATAATCCTGTCAATGGCAGTAGTAGTATGATGAAGCGAGAGTGACGAAGCACGTTGTCACTATAGCACAACGATTGGACAAGCTCTAGGAGGTGAAGTAGTTGCTTGAATAGGTGGAAGCAGCATAGACGAAAGAGGTGCTCCTGAAGTCCAGATTGGGGACTTGGCTAGATGAGGCCTACATTATCTCCACCAACATTTAGGAGAAGTTTGCAAGCCTACAGAGCACATAGTAGAAAATCAAAGGAGACAACGCGAGACCAACAATAGAGCCAATGGTGGAGCATATCAAACAAGCAGCCATGCAGAGTGTAACTGAGGTAATAGTGGCACAAGTAGAGTGGGGAGGTCTCCACAGTAAGATCTCTACAACAACATAACGAATAAAGGGTGCATCAAGGTCTTTGTGTTGAGGGCCTATTGGGATAGGGTCCCCTAGGGTAAATTTTTGGGCAAAAGCCCATGTTTTGGGGAAAAAATCTCAAGTTTTTTTGTATAAAATGTAAAGTATCCACAACTTGTGGTCGCAGAGCGCTTAGATAGTAAAGTGTCATAAAGGGTTTCACTCTTCTTTTATGTAATATGTGTTGGATTTTATAGATCTACCCATGGTCTATGGACCATGGGATTGTATAAGTAGGAAAGTTATAGAGAGTCTAAGGAATAATGTTCGATGATGAAGATGAATGTAATGGGTCAGTAGAGAAAAGAGGGAAAATGTCTTAGATTAGAAGAGAGGCTCTATAACTGTGTGCACAAAGGACTAGATTAGAGTGTGCAACTGAGTGTGTAGGGAAGCCTTGATTCTTTAAGCAGAACTAAAGTATTAATAAAGAGATTATTCTAGAAAATCCTGTGTTTTTACTATTTAGTTATATTATGAATGAATACAATTTTACGCTATGATGAATGAAGGGTTGATGAAGTAATACTTTATTGATGTGCCACTTTACATAATTGATGTTGTTATATGAACACACTTAATATTCGCTATTTGCATGAAGCATATCTTATTGCATATTAAAGTTCTTGATGCTTAGGCCGGTATTGGTAAATATAGGATTAAGAGTAATCATAGAGGTGCAAAACTAGTTTATTCACCTGTTTAGGGTCCATGAAAGATAATTGTAAATGTTCACAGAAGTATAGAAGTTGATTAAGGGAAGTTATATTGATAAGCCCTAAAGGCTTATCGATCTGCGTGAGGGAAAGTTTAGGGCATAAAATGAAATTACACTAATCTCTGGGTGTGGAAACTTAGTTCCTGCATCCCCCCATACTGCTTCAAGTGAGACTTCAGTCTGTACTCCATGGATTGATGCCGAAAGGGCCAATAGTGTAGGGATTTTTTTGGCAAAACTAACTCTAAACCTAGGTCGGGACCCACTAAACCAACATTATGTAATGGCTATATTTGACTACGAATAACTACATTTGACAAGGAAATGACTACATTAGATTGGGTAACTAGAGAGGACCAAGAGATATGGAAAGGGACATATAATTAGTTAATTAAATAATTAATTTGTTAGTTTTATTTCTTTTGTGATTACACTGGGAACATATTTTGTATTCCAATAGAAAGAATTACCACTCCTCAACCTCTTAGGATAGAAGGACATATCAAGAAGAAGAAGGTTCAAGTAGTGAAATATCAGGAAGAAAAGTATCAAGAAACATCAAAGAAAAGGATACTCACCAAGAACAAACCCTAGATAAAGAAGAAATGAATCTGACCATATCTTGTAATGCATTGGCTGGAATTACCACTTCTCAAACTATCAAGATAGAAGGACATATCAAGAAGAAAAAGGTAATAGTTTTGATTGATTCGGGTAGTACCCATAATTTTATTCATTGTAAGATAGCTAAGGAATTGAATTTCTTCCTATATCCATAACCATAGTTTCAAGTGACAGTTGTAAGTGGAGCAACCATAAATTACTCTGGAAAGTGGCATAATATCAAGTTATCCATGGGAGAATATGTATTGAATAGCCCAATGCTTTTCATTCCAATGGGTGGTACTAATGTTGTACTAGTAGTCCAATGGCTACAATCCTTGGGTACAATAACTTTCAATTTTCAAGAACTTTTCATGAAATTTTCTTCGGAAGAAAAGGAAGTTGAATTAAGGGGTATCATAGGGAAACCAGGAAAGATAATTAGCTCTAACAAAATGAGAAAGATTCTAAAGAAAGAACAATGAGGTGTAATTGCATAATTATGTTCGCTAATGGTTCCCACATCGAAATCGTCTATTTCTCCAGATCCCCAAAAAGTCTTGGACAATCATTCCAAGGTATTTGACACTCCCAAAGGTGTCCCACATATTCATGATCATGGTCATGCTATTCATTTGATCCCAAGAAGTGCTCCTCCAAACATCAGGCCTTACAGATATCCATATGCCCAAAGGAGTGAATTGAACATATGGTTGCAGAAATGGTAGAGGTTGGTATAATTATCCAACCAAATTTGATAAAAAAGCAAGGAATGAATGAAAAAATGGTGAAGCAGGGTGGGAATTCATTCAAAAGCTGTCGAAGATCCTAGTTCCAACAATATTGCTAGAACATGACAAGGAATGAAAAATCATATTGGAACCTGAAGTATTCACATAACCGAGAAGTTGACAGCTACAAAAGAAATCAATTTCAGAGAATCTCATCAAGTGGATGAACTTACCCACTAAAGATTCCATAGGGAAGGATGAGAATTTTATACAGAAGCATTAACAAGTAATCAAGCATTGAGGACAACACTTTTTGAAGGAGAGGGGCATGTCAGGTCCCTATACTACTAGTGTAACTCCTTATTGTTATTAGTACAACCCCCTTATTATATTGTTGTGCCCATGTAGTCCCCATATTGTTATCATTGTGCCCCATAGAAGCCAACCATTGTTATTATTGTGCCCTTACATTATTATTGTTATGTCAGCTCTGATTATATTATGACCCCTTAGACTCATATATATAGAAAGGAGGTCTTGTCATTTGTATTAGCTAAGAAATATTCATTTGTGTAATGTAAAGGAGGTTTCCCCCTCGAAGAGGCTGATTTCTAATGTGTTCATCTATCTTTTCTATCTTTTTGTGACCTGGTTTCATAACAGTAAACTAAGTATTAACTAATAGACTTTTATTATTATTATTTAAATCTACAAAGACTAGTAAAAGACTTATATTAATATTATTATATGAAATAATAATAAAAAATAATAAATGAGTAATAACTAAATAACCTAATTAGTTAGTTAGTTCTTTGACTTAATTCTTAGTTTAATACAAAATTTAACTATATTAGAAAAGTAGCCATTTCTATTAGAATATAAATAAAAGTTAATGGAAAAATATAACTATTTTTAGTTAGTTAATTTGATTTATTTATATTTATTTTACTCAAGGTATAACGTGATTATAATTCTTTTATCTATGTTTTAGGTAAAATGGATTTTGTTACATTTATATATTATGCTAAATAATTAAGGTGTAAAAATTTAATAAATAAATTACTGAATAAAAAACTGAAGAGAACAAAGGTAAAAATGGAAAAACAATCCAGAGGACAATGGGGAAATGACAACACAAGGCACGAGGGTGGAGGTGGGGGAGGGTGTTGGCTTTATGGGGCCTGACCCAAGTTCAGGGTTAATTAGTCAAACAAATTCGATTACTACTGGCCCTCTCAACAATAGCCCGTGGGACGCAAACAAAGCTCTCACCTGAAGCAGTATGAGGGGATGCTGGAACCAAGTTTCCACACCCTTGAGATGTATGAGGGGTCGGTTTAGTCCAGCTGTGAATACATTCACATAGGTCACTTTGCATATTGTCTTGACCTGTGAGACCTTCATGATCTATTATAATTGCCTTCGTGCATTACTAAGCAGAGGTTGAGGTGATTTCGAGCTGCCCTAGCAGTGATCTATGCTACTTCCCCTAGTTATATTGTGGATCTTACTTATCTTCTTATAATAGTTAGTTATCTTTATGTAAATAGATTATCTTATATTCACTTTATCAACACATTCATATAAGTTTTCGAACATATAAACAGTGATATTGCAATTTATACCCAATACATTCAATACACAAAACGTGAAAAAGATACACAGAAATGATGTAAAACTTCTCTTTATTACTTCTCCAATAGTTATAGACTTGACTCGCCCTATTCACTCAGCTACAGGGGACCGCACAACCAGCTGCGGACTATTAGGCCTCTGCGCACTTAAATGCAGAGCCTTGTCCTACTCTATGACCCAAAGACTTGACTCTACACTTAGATAAGAGTCAATTCTTCATCCTTCATTCATGACTATCCTTTTGTTATTTACAACATAGAGCCTCGCTCTGTTTATACAATCCCATGGTCCACGGACCATGGGTAGATATCTAAAGCCAACACTACATTTAAAAAAATGAGGGCAAAACAACCATGACTCATTTATAATATTCACACTCCGCGCCCACAAAACACGGATTCTTTACATCGGGGTTGGTCAAAATCTAGGCTTTAAGCCCCAAAACGTGCCTTTGGGGATTCATGTCCAACAAAACCTCAACACAAACATCGTGACTTGTCCTTGATTCAGTCTGTCGATGTGAAGATCTTCACATGGAGACCTTCTAACTTTGTCTAAACTACTGCAAGATTGGCAGCGCACTGAGCAACTACCTACTGTGCCTCTTGGATGCATTGTTCAGAGACTGTTGAATTGCTTCCCTACATCTTCCCCTACATTCGCTGCATCTGTTTATAGTCCCACACCTCCTTTTAGCTACCTGGAGTTCTAAGAATGTGCTTCGGTGGGCTGGTTAGGTAGTCAGGTCACCCGTGTATGGCTTCAACCAGTTGCCATTCACTCTTCTTGGGAAAGGTTCTCCATTTAAATTTACCAACTACACCATGCCTGCGTCTGTGACCTCCTTAATAATATATGGTCCCAGCCAATTAATTTTGAATTTTCCTAGGAATTTATCAAACTTACTATCATACAGTAACACCAAATCGTTCACCTTGAAGGTGCACAAATTAATATGTCGATTGTGCCATTCCTTTTCGCACTGCTTTTGTACCTATTGGTGAAAGCTAGCCATAAATCATTCTTCCTCGAGTTCCTCCAGCTTTGCTAGTTTTTCCTCTAGGGCTCCATGGTCCGTCATACCTATGAATGCTACTATGCACAAACTAGGCACAATGCATTCCATCAACATTACAATTTCCACTCCATAGACCAGTCGGAAAGGTGTTTGCCCCATTAGTTTCTTACATGTTGTCCTATAAGCCCATAATAGTATAGGTAGGCATAGGTCCTAATCACTTCACTGCACGTGGCATACTTTGGTCAATGCAGTCTTGAATACTTTGTTAAACGCTTCTACTATCTCGTTGGCTTGTGGGTGATATGGTGTGCTTTTCTGTTGATACACCTGAAGCTCTTCTGTCAGCGCGCTAATTGTCTCGTTTAGAAAATGTGTACCGCAATCGCTCATTAAGATCTTCGGACATCCAAATCATGTCAATACGTGTTCAAACAGAAACTTCATGTCCATGGCGGCCGTGCAATCTTTTATTAGTTTCACTTCTACCCAATGAGTCAGGTACTCTATCGCAGTGATAATATATCTCGCACCCATTTTTCCTTGAGGTTTGATAGGTCCTACAAAGTCGATCACTCACTTTTCAAAGGGCTGCAATGTCATTTGTGGATGCAAAGGCATCTCATCCCTCTGCGATGGTTTACCTGTTCTTTGACATACATTATAGGACTTGCAATGTTCTGTTGAATCCTTATGAATGGTCGACCAACACAACCCTGCACGGAGAATCTTCTGCGTAGTCGCTCTCCTTGCATAATGTTCTCCCATAGTGCCCCCATGCATGTCAGTGAGGATATGGCTTCTTTCAAATTCAAGTACATACTTTCACAGTATCTCATCGTTGCCCATCTTATATAGGTTCCCCACAATGAAAGAGAAATATGCCACACACACCACTAGTTCCTTCTTCCACTGGATGGAGTAGTCTTTCGGCACAGTTCCAGTCGTAAGAAAGTGGATTATATCTTCAAAATTTCCATTCACTATGTGCACAACAAAGAGCTATGTGTCAGGTAATCCTCCCTCTAGACTAGTAGATTCTTGTCCTTTCACAATGTGTGACAGGTGATTAGGTCCCGTGCTCAGTCGTCCAGGCTTCACAAAAACTTCAAAATCATATTCTTGGAACAATAAAAACCACTTGCATACGTGCCCCACCAATATAGGCTTATTGAACAAGAATTTCAGTGTGGAATGATCTATATACATTTTGAAATGCCCCCCTAGCAAGTAGTGTTGATATTTCTAGAGCACATACACCATAGCTAGTCGCTCGCATTCAGTGGTGGAATAGCTCTTTTCTGCTTTAGACAATCTACCACTCATGAATGTGATAGGTTGGTCCAAGCCCTCTACACCATCCTGTGTTAGTACTGCTCCCAACTCTATACACGATGCATCAACGTGGACATGAAATTCCTTGTCCCAATTTAGGAAGACCAGGATCGGTG
>APFE031627147.1:55495-79944 GCA_000404065.3 Pinus taeda | reverse complement strand
AAGAATTGTTCATTTATGTAATGTAAAGGAGGTTGCCCCCTCGAAGAGGCTGAATTCTAAGGCGTTGATCTATATTTTCTATCTTTCTTGAGCTGGTTTCATAACAGTCTCCATGGGCCTCGGTCAGCGCGCTTTGACCGAGGTCCTCGTTATTTCACGCCGGTTGCCATGGCCACTCGTTCAGGGCGTTTTTTTATGCTGTTTTGGATTTCATTAAGGATTTGTTTCATCCCGATACAATCAAGGTTCTTTGTCAATCATTTATGGATCTGATTCGGATCAAGTGCGCAAAAACAAAAAATAATATGATTATTATACTTTTCAGACAGAAAACTAAACAATCATAAGTATGAAAACCTCTGAACGATGTTTAGAAGGTTCAAGAGAATATGCTTATGCTTACAACAAGATGTTGATGATTTATTGATTCAGAGGGAATTAATTAAACAGAGAGTTCATTAATCCATTCTCTTTAATGATTATAACTTCAAAAGCTTATAGGAATAGATTGAGACACAATTATTCCTACCTACGTATCTCTCTAAGACATAAGGATATGAAGAAAAACATAATGTGTAATACTGGAAAAACTTGTAGGAAACACAAATTGTGTGAAATTGAATTCAGAATCTTTTGCTTTGTATTAAGGTTCCAGAAAATCTAGTACATCAAATGTTTACAAATGCTTCTTCAAGGGTGAACTCTCTTTCAATGGTCAACCTGGTTCAATGGTGAATAATGAACCCTTAATAACTCGACAAGAGAGTTATTTATACAATAGTAGAACTAAGAAAATATCTTAAACTGTTTAAGGATTTATTCTAGGAAAATGAAATATCTTCATGCAAGAAGATAGAGACAGCTATTGAACTGCTACTTGATGTCCCTGTTATTTAGGTTCTATTGGCTTTGGTCTTTGATATTTTTCCCTTTAAGTTGTTTGTCTATTTGATCTTCACGTTGGATGTCATATTTACTTATGACCTTCCATCTGATACTCTTTGACCTTATTGACCTCTCAATATTCTTTACTGTGCCTTTTTAAATTTACTGTACATTTCAAGTTTTTACTGTGTATTTCAACAATATATCATTTAGTTTTTTTTATGTCTCAGCATCATGTAGTTTGGATATTGATTATTTGTTTGTCTTTTAACTGTATGTTTTATCTGCCTCCTCTGTTTTGTCTTTTAACTCTGTAAATTGTATATTTTAACATTTACTATGTAAATGATTTCTTCCACTTTGTCTTTGGTTTAGGCCTTATTTCTGTTTGTATAGGAAAATCATTTGAATTCATTTCTCAAGAATCTGGAACAAACATGTTTTTAACTGGTATAAAAACCATTTATCTAGTCTCCTGGTCTTCTGCTAATCACATACAAAATACAACAATTGTTAAGAAAAACACAAGTTGACAAGGAGGGCCACAATGGTTTCATTTGAGTTGAAAGGTATGTGGATGGAGTCCGAAGCATTTTAGGGAGGTAAACAGTGGTTAAATCGGTTTCAGAGGCTTAGGGTGGCGTAGGAGGGTTATATAGGGTTTACTATGTAAACAGACGAAAAGAGCAAAAGTGAGGGTTTTCGCATTTAAACGAGTAAACGACTAACTTTTTAAAATTTGGCGCAAAGTGAACAGTGGATGGTTTTATCATACGTAGGGGAGTGGTTTGGAGGCTCATCGCACCGCTTTTGGCCGTAGGTTGGTTTTTCTCCGAGGGCACGCGAGTTAACATGGGAATGACATGTAACCAAAAGGGGCCTGAGCAAAACCACTAATCTCGCGTGCTCTTAGGCCTCTAAAGATCAAAGATTGGGAGTGTGCAATATGGCTGTGGACCGTTAGATCTGGGATCACATGATCATACAACTATCGCGCGGTCAAGATGCATGGAGGGAGTAGGCACGGAGATTAGCGGGCCCGAGGAATAATTACAAAGGATTTGTAATTATTTTAATGAATAAGTGGGGTTTAAACATAGTGGTTAAAACATAATGCACAGGTTTATGGAGTGGGACCAAGGTTAACGACGATGGGGTTTATTTAACCACACCAAGGGTGGTGGGTTAAACAAAGTTATATCGGGAAAAAGTGAATATAGTGGAGGTTTGTTAAGAAATGCGAGGTTTAATAAAATTTAGGCTATAAGGGGTTTATGGGTTTTAAAAGGGTTTTGTCGAGATTTACAAGGGGAAAATGATTTTTTAGGGAAATGGGTTTCACACTAGGGAAAAGGGGTTTTTGGGCAGGAGAATGAGTTTGGAGGGTAATTTTCTTAGAAATTTGTGAAACCAGGGGAGAGGGTGAAAATGAAGGGAAAAGGGTATTTGCTTAGGAAATGATGGGATGATGAAGAAATTAGTAAGGATGTAGTGGGGATTGAAATGAATGAGGGGAAGTTAACCAAATCAACTTGTGAACATCTTTTCACCTTCATAACTACTCCTGCACACTGAAACACATGATCAAGCATGGTAAATGGACTTCTGCAACTTTTCTTCTACCAACCCATTTAGTTACCCTAACATTTTCTCTTCACTTAATTGGGTGCGTTTAGGCTAGCAGACCCTTTTCTTTCCTTTTATTTTGAAAAACAAACTATCTAATTCTAACCTTATAACATCCAAGGACTCAGATTAAATTGATGATCTCCTTATTATTCTCTACCTAACTACTAATCTGCCAAGATTAAACAGTTTGGCTAGATCTTTATTCTCTAACTAAAAATATGAAATTTAAAGCATGAACTAGTCAAGGTTAACCTATTTGACTATCATGGGTTGTGGCATTTATGACAAGCTGCACCCAACCATTATTTTGCATAATAAAGTAAAAGGAGTGGCACTTGGACTTGCACACTTTCAAAGTTTATTGCTTTTTGCTTTTCTCTCTAACCTAACATTTTATTTTTTCCTTCATTTTTTAGGGCATCTATTCTAACATTTTATTTGATATGGACATGTAATCAAGATATTTCCTAACATTTTGATTCAATATTATTTTTTTCCATATCCTAGCTTAATATTTTTTGAAAAATATTTTCATTTTTTTAACTAATTGATTTTAAATTATCAAAACCAAAAAATGCTACAACACCCTATACTTGTCATCCTACTGTCTGACGTGTATGATCTGATCCTATAAATTTGTCCCATATGAACTCATAGTTGTTATGTGATTTACGTGCACTCTTATGCTAAGAGCATATGAAACCCTGTTCTCCTTACCCATGATGTACCTGATCTCAAATTCAAACTCACTGAGTGTGGCCAACCATCTAGCTTTCCTAACATTCAGATTAGGTTTGTCAAACAAATACCTCAGCCCATTGTGATCACTCATCAACACAAACCTCTTGCCAAGAAGATAGTGCCTCCACATCTTCAATGCATGAATGACCGCTGCCAACTTAAGATCATGCATCACATAGTTCAAATCGTGCTCATTTAGTTTCCTTGACTCGTAATGTACCACCTATCCCTCCTACATCATGACCTCACCAAGTCCTCTCTTGAAAGCATATGTACATACCACAAACTCTTTATCTGGATTTGTGACTTTTAGACCTAGAGAATTTGTAAGTAACTGCTTCAATTTCTCAAAACTAGCTGCACATTCCTCTGTCCGTTCAAATTTCTTTCCCTTTCTCTGAAATGATGTAATAAGGTAGGAAATCCATGAGAAGTTCCTAATGAACCTCTTGTAGTAACTTGCTAACCCCATGAATGATCTAACCTCATCCGCATTCCTAGGAATTACCTATTCCATGATAGCTCTTATCTTTTTTTGATCCACTACTATGCCTTTCTTGGAAACAACATGTCCCAAGTAATGTACCTCTGTATGAAAGAAACTACACTTACTAAGCTTGGAATACAACTGATGCTCTCTTAGAAATCTTAATGTTGTTGCTAAGTTGTTGGCTTATTGGGTCCTGACCTAGGTTCCAAAGAGTTTTTAGCCAAACAAATCTCGTACTTCTGGCCCTTTCGACAAAAATCCGCGGAACACGGACTGAAGTCCCACCTGAGGTAGTGTGGGAGGGTGCTGGAACCAGGTTTCCGCACCCTAGGGATGTCTTGATGAGGACTAGAGAATTCACAACCCGATCTACTTACTTCTGCTAGTCTGCGCAGTAGTCGGGACCTCGCAAAGAACTTTGAGTGGGAGTTTCTTAGATCCTTAGTCTTCTTAGCGTTATTATAGATATGATCTATATTTTAAGTCTTTAAGCAAACATTTAACAATTAAACCCAGTGCGTGCAGTCATAAATTGTAAATATACTTCATAAAATCATAACATAAGCATAAACATTCAGATCGATGATCAAATACACAATATTTCAGAAACACTTATCTTGTTAATATTCTGTTTAGTACATTCCACTTTCTGCCCTGCACACTCAGCTGCAGGAGTCTACGCACACAGCTGCAGACTCTACCAGGCCTCTGTGCATACAGCTAAAGAGCCTCTTCTACGTCTACTACCCTCGACTCGAACTTAGAGACTCATAGTGCTTTCGCTTTCACAAACCCATACATCAAATCTATCCTTTCAAAAATTGTCTTCTAATCCTAGATCCTTGCTATATTTATACATTCCCATGGTCTGCGGACCAAGGGCAAGCCAACGCATTCTAGATTACTCTATTACATTTTTAGGGCAGACTACCCTTAGAATTAACCCATTACAATTCACGCTCCGCGCACTTCGCGGAACCTTTTACCATACTTTTACCCAAAATTGTGGGCTTTAGGCCCAAAATCGTTACGCAGGGGATCCACTGCCCAACAGACCCCCAACACAATCATCGTGACTCGTCCTGAGTCACTCGGCTCATACGGTGATCTTTGTGCGGAGGTTATTCAACAACTATTGCGCTTTGCTTACTCTGTCAACACATTCTTCCGTCAGCTGTTGTATTTGTTGCACACGAGCCTCTGACACCTCATTATCAGCTTCACTTACTTCTCTGAGTTCATATCCTTCCTGCATGTGAGCTAGCTTTTCCACAATGCTGGTGGTGACTACGAATGCCTCATCAAGCCACGGTTAGATGCGTTCTTTAAGGATCACTTCTTTTTGATGAGCAACGTCGACTTGTGCCTTGAGTGCCTGGGCCTCCATCATCTTGGCCAATCGTTGAGTAACAACAACTGTCTACGCAGTCCCCCAGACATTATTATAGGCCTGCTGCAACTCCCGTGCTTCAGTTTCTACCTGCTGTAGCTCTGGGTATTCTTACAGTGATGTGAGTGTAAGAAGGGACTGATCCAACAACCTCGTGCAATCCTGTATCGCGCACTCAATTATTTCCAATCCTTCCTGAAGGGTGCGACGATGTTGTTCTCTAACTTCTGGTGGTGTAGTGGGTTGTGCTTTGAGTCTTAGCTCTATGATCTGCAGTTCAATTTCCACTGAATTTTGGCAACCTCCTCCTACGCCTTACAGAATCCTATGGCTATAAGATGAATCTTTTATGTTACTAGGAGTTCCGCTGGCATAACCAACTCTGGTACACTATTGCAAACATCTGTCATGGCCTGCTCCCATTCTTGGTTGCGTGCAACCAAGTCATCATGTTGGATACTGAATTGGTCTAGATTTCCCTTTTGCTCCATCAATACTTGGAGGGCGCGGCTTTCCCTGGCGCAGATCTTAGCTGTTAACCCATCTTGCAGCTGGTATAGGATTTCTCTAGGCAGGGCAGACAAATTTAACTCCCAACTGCTCACGTTTCCTTCGACTTCTACTATGACGACGCCTGCTGGTAATCCTAAGGTATTCGTTGCGTGGGTGCGCACCATCTGTTCTGCTACGGATGTATTGTCCGTGAAGTGCGGGATCATCCCTCCTAGGGGTCACACCTGTAACGCCTGTAGCTTTGTGCTGAGTGCCCCCAACACAGTTGTTTGCTCGGTCATCATCTTTTCCAAAGCACTCGTAGCGATATCACATACTCGTTCCTTATGGTCAAGGAGTTCTCCCTCCAAAGTCCTTGCTGTCTTCGTCTTTTTGAATGCCAGTGGTTGTTCCCGGACACGCGGTCTCTTAAGTTGTGTTGACATTGAAGTTAGGTCCGTGCGTTCCTGTGTCTCCACTTCCCCCTGTATTTCTTGTTCCAGGGATATTTCCTCCACAATCTCTTCGGTGGGCATTGTGATAGTGTTTGTTGCTGTCTCCCGCTGTGTGGGTGCTTCCTTTTCGTGGCGCATTCTTTCCGCCAACTGTGTAATGCGCAGCTTGATTTCTTTCTTCCGCTACTGAGCTACAATTTTTTCTAATTCAGCCAAGTCTAGCGCGTGCCATTCCGAGGGCCACACTGCCACTACCTCAAAAATTGCATCATCGATTGCAATGAACGGAAGCTTTACCCATGCTTGATTAGGATCCTTTCGCGCCCGAGTATACAAATTATGTATATCCACCTTGAAGCAGACGTACTTTGCAACCGGTTGTATACTGTCAGGGATAACTGCAGCCTGCGACTGATCCGTGTCCATATACTTGCCTCCATTAATATCCAAAACACCTTGATCTCACGAATCCTCATGGCATCCTTCATAGCCTGGAGCGAATTATACCGCACGACTCCAGGTACGTCTTTCGCAATGTCGGGAAACTGGCTACCTTCCAGCAGTTCTCATGTAACCAATGAGATTGTTAAGAGAAACCATGAGTAATGGAAAGTCTTACCTTTCTCCTCGGCTTTGTGACAATTCGTAAAAAATTTATTACAAAGAAACTACGCCCAGTTGAATTGAAATCCCTCTGCGTATTGTTTTGTGAGTGCAATGACAAAGGCTGGCACTTAATCTGCACAACATTTTCTCATCAGCTTACCAGCCAGTAGTTGGGTGGCGAGGTGCACCCCTTGGTCTTTGATGCTTGTCATTACATACCCTCGCCTTCACTTTTCCAACTTGTATTTAACCTTCATGGCTTCAGTGAGACCCATGTCGCTACTTGTTCCAGTGATATCTGCAAGACTATTTCCCTTAGTTGGCAACTGGGATATTCGGTGTATAAGATCAGCCATGGCAGGAATTGGTTCCTCCAGCCAGAGATACCATCTTGGACGAGACACAGTAACTGTCGGATAACAAAAATTGTGATGGCCGCATGGTGATAGTGGGGTATCCACCTTAGATTGAGCAATCCCACCTTTGCCACACCCCATAACCACTTTTGCGGTAGTAATTTCTCCTTGGCCAGCTGGAGAAACTTCTCACTATCCGCGAGATCCCAATCTTCAAACTTGATGTTCGGTATTCGACCCATCGGAAAACCATCAAACCTCATTTCATCTGAAAGAAGCAGGGTCTGGAGTGTACTCTTCGTGGCCTCTAAGTCCTTCGGAATCTTAGTCGTTCCTTTCCATGGAGGGATATATGGTGGTAGTATTATTGCCGAAGGTACTTGGGGAACATTTTCTTCTTCTTCCTCCTTATGCTTCAATCTGAGAAATCAAAGCTTGTAGATCTTCCTCATCCTCCTCCATTTTTGTAGTGATGGCCTTACCCTTTTCTGCCATTGACAACTTACTGAGTTGCGATGATGCCCGGACTAGCCCCATAGCTTGTTTTTCCTTCTAATGTCGCGACATACATGGGGACTTTGGAATATCTGGGCAGCGACCGCCTCTCCCGGTTCTTCCTGGGTCAGATAGTGTTCTTTCGCGAACCTGGCTCTGGTTCTGGACATCATTTTTATCCTGGATTTTCTCGGAGGCATGGGCAACTAGTTATCTTTTTTATATGATCGTGTGAATTCAAAGTTTACCCTTCCCTCTACTTTTGAGTCATCAATATCTTCTTAGCAGCAGATCTTTTTGTATCCGAATCAGAATGCTTGTCTTAATGGCCCTCCGCCCACTCCTCTATGTCATAAATCAAACTTCTTGTCATGAATAGTGTTATTAACGGTCACCTCCCATCTTCTCCACGTGGCAGCGCAACCCCTTATTCACGGCCGCGATACAGACGACCTACTGGTTCTGCCCAGAACGTCTCTTCCACGTAGCTCTCGTGCAGACTTGTTTATAGTCCCATGCCTTCTTCCAACTACTTGAAGCGATGAGATTAGGCCTCCTACGGATAGTCAGGTGGTCGCACCTCCTATGCGAGGCTTCCACTTCCCTGCTAGCCTGGGCTACAGGCACCCTTCATGTACCTTTGCATTTAGTAGTGCGTCGTGTTCTATGCTCCTCCATTCAGTAGGGTGCGGTTGCAACCATGATAACAAGGTCGCAGTTTGTTTTAATATCATAGGAGAGCCAGCCAGGTCTGGGCCCCTTACGTGGCCTATTTGCGTGACTTCATTTTTTATTTTTTTGGTTTCTTCATCCAACCTTACACTTTTATTCCTTAGCCTTAGCCATTCTTCATCAAGTTTGTGAAGTCTCAAGTGACCATGCCAAATAGCTTCATGTAATTTCCTAATTCTTTCACTCAAGTTAGTCCAAACCATTGGGGCAGTTCATGGGGAAATTTGCTCTGCCTTCCTAGTTTCATCTGATTTGGGTGCAGATACGATCATCTTCACACGCCTTGTCTTGTTTACGGTCCTAACTGCCCACCGAACCCTTGGTACGCGCGGATTTAGTTGCAGCGGTGGTTGCGCAACACACAGCTGCATCCTTTGTCGGAAGTCGGTGCCCAAACCACTCCGTCCTGGCTACCCAACCCACATTTGATGTTGAGGGCTTTCATCCTGTACCTGCAACTGCCTTTTATGTTCATGCCCGTTCCACCTAATCTTCCAAGGTGCTTTTCACCCTTTTGCGTGCAGCACCCCTTCCTACACATTGTCCTGTTTCTGCTCCATAATTGTAGTTCCCCAATGGTCTACAAATCCCTCCTCATTTGTTGCGCTGTCACTTGCTGGTAGCATCCTTACTTCGATCGTCACACGCCGGAGTGATCTGATCATCATTTAACAATATAGCGTCGTTACCTCATGCAATCGATTCTGCCAACACTCTATTTCTTCATCTAAATCTGACATGCAGGAACTGTCACATTCCCATGAGAGTCTTCAGTCCGCCATTGGATTCACTCGGTCTTGGTCTTGTGCCGTTATTTGGTAGATGCAGTTTAGTTCATCATCACTATCCTCATCACACATAGGTTCAGTTTAGCGCACTCCCTCAGCTGGATCCAACAACACAATTACATGTAGTGACTTTTTCTCGAAAATCATTTTTCGCTTCTTCAAGTTAATAACTCCATTCATATTCGTTGCCCAATCTATTCCATGTAATGCAAGATAAGGGTTACTATCATCCATGATTTCTATTACCTCAAAATATGTCTGTGTGCTCGCACCATCAATATCCACTGTTACTCCTTGTAGTCTCCCCATGAGAACAATCTTTTGCTAATTTTCCATCCTCAATTGAATAGGAGACCACTGTAACGCGGGTCGACCCATTCGTTCCTAGGTTTGTTTTGGTAACACATTTGCATAAGAACCCAAGTCAAAAACTACTTGATCCATCTCATATTCACCAATTTGTGCAGTTAGCTACATTTCTCTCCCTGTATGCAAAGTATGCTTTCCCATCCTTCTAACTACGTGCAGCTCCCCTGGTCCTATGCACTTAGAGATCAATTCTTGGAGTCCTTGAATTGCCTCATTATCTCGTAATAGTTTCATGCAAGTCTCTAAAAAGGTAGCAATCATAGACAGATCCACTCCTAGTTCTGATTGCTTCTTACTGCCTGAGGTAGAGACCTCCGCGAAGAGCTTCCATATCTATTTCCTTTGGGTGTCCTGAGTCAAGTTCAGGCGCCTTTGCAGGGGTCTTGCGGACCCATACATTATCCCCAGGCTATTTCTCCTTATCCCCCTCTGTATTTGCGCCACTTCTAAGCACCATATTCACATTGGGGTCTTCTTCGCGTGGTTCCGATCTCATCATCTAAAAATTTTGAGTTGGAGCGGGCTGTAGTACCCCCTTCTCACGCATCTGTGCGATCAGCGTCAGGAAATATACAGCTTCATGATCAAACTGATAGTAGTATGGGAAGCTTACTCTAGTCAAATTCGTACAGTCGTGCGCATGGTGCCCAGGTCCTCCACAATTGTAGCAGATTAACTGTCCGCGCCCTCGTCTTGTTCCCATCCCTCCTCATCCTCACCCTAGCCCTTGGAGGCCACCCCGCGCTATTGTTGTAGTTGGGTCGGGACCTCGTGTTTCCATTTGCATTCGATAGGCTGGAGTCCTATCCATCATTAGTTCGCAGCTTCAACATGTCCGCTTATCATGACCCACTGATCTACAAAAATTACAATACAGTTGCTCTGGTGTCTGGGTATACTTTTGCAACAGGTGACAGTTGTCCGTTGCATGCTTACCCCCTACCTGATAGATCGCGCACCAAAGAGCAGCAGACGCACTCGGACCTATTTGCACCTCTGGTCTCAATGGCATCAGTCCCCCTCCTGCCAAATAGTTCACGAATACAGGACAATGATCCTTATCGTGCCCCTAGACTTTACACTTTATACACCATACTTCTTCTCACGCCTCTGATTGGGGCACCCTATCTTTCTTTAAAATCTGCATCTCTAAACATAGATTTTGTAGTTGCGCGTGGATTTGTTGGACTCCTAACCCAGGATATTATATTGGTGTTTCATGCAGCCTCATTGCAATCTCTAAAGCTTTAGTCTGGTTCAAGATCTTTTGTTGTGACAGTGTTGTCCTCAGATGCGGTGTCAAGGATGCCACAAACTAGGCTCGGTGCTGTGCATCTGAAAGTGTCATATTGGCCTCGTAGATCATACTTTTCATGCGCTGATCTAGATCCCACGATGTCTTTCCTGGAAGCATCGTAATTTCCTTAAATCCAATGATCGACTGAGTTTCCGATTTTGGTCGACTAAACTCTTTGTTCAACGCATCCTAGATCTCTATTATTTCGGCATTCGAATGATCGCTGGAGTGCTTAATATACCACATCAACGCATGGTCCTGTAGCACGCTCACCAAAGTAGCCTTTTTAATGTTATCGTTTATAATGCCTTGGGCTTCCCATACTGCCTTTACCACAAACTAAAACTGATTTGGTTCATCATTTCCTACACCTCTAAACACAAGAAACGTGATCGCACTTGCCATTCCAACCCTCGGAGGTGGTGGAGGTGGGGTAGGTGAAGATGGGGTGGATATAGGTGAAGAAGGCGATGGTGTGGATGGTGGTGATAACTGTGGAATGTGTTGCTTTATCAATCGGACTACACTTCTCAGAGAAAACCCAACAATCTCCTCCTCACTTTCCCATGAAACTGAAATCAGGGGACTGTTCTCTAATCCTTCGATCCCTTGGTAGCCTCTTCCGCTCCGTGTTACCCCAGAAACCAATGGATCCGCATAACCCATTTTTCACATGACAACATTTTAATCCAAGTATTCAATGATTTGATGTACTTACCTCGCAGTTATTTGAGGAAATGTCTTTCAGCTTCACTATAGCTGACAGTTATGTCTATCGCGAATTCAGTGATAAACCCTCCTATTACTTGATCCAATCAATGATCTATGGCCCATGTGATCCTATGTTCAGATGCCTCTAGCCTGCGCACTAACTCCGGCGTCCACACTATTAGCTAATCAAAATTACACCTTCCTGTGTTGTCTACTAGCCTCGCGATCCACTCATACAGTTCTAATGAGAAAGATACGAAGAAGATCTCGTGGATTTCTTTGTATATATAGTGATCCAGCCACCTCTTCTCAGATATCTGTGGGTTTTTGTTTTCCTGCACCACGAACTTGTGAAGCTTCTCATCCACCCAATCTTAAATCTCTTTCTTCGTGGGATTCCAACATTCCGACGTCAGACATCCCTTTAGGCAGATCCCGGTCCCAACAATGAAACCATTTGTTGGCTTATTGAGCCCTGACCCAGGTTCAAAAAAGTTTTTAGCCAAAAAAATCCTGTACTACTGGCCCTTTTGGCAACAATCCGTGGAGTGTTGACTAAAGTCTCACCCGAGGTTGTATGGGAGGGTGCTGGAACCATGTTTCTGCACCCTAGGGATGTCTTGATGAGGTATGGAGAATTTGCAACCCGATCTACTTACTTCTGCTAGTACGCGCAACAATCGGGACCTCGCGAAGAACTTTGACGGGGAGTTTCTTAGATACTTATTCTTCTTACTGTTATTATAGATCTAATCTATTCTTTAAGGACTTTAAGCAAACATTTAACAATTAAATCCAGTGCACGTAGTCATAAATTGTAAATATACTTCATAAAATCATAACATAAGCATAAACATTCAGATCGATGATCAGATACAAAATATTTCATAAACACTTATCTTTATTAATATTCTGTTCAGAACATTCCACTTTCCATGCTGCGCAATCAGTTGTAGGGCTCCATTCAATTGATCAAACAAGTCATCAATCTGAGACAAAAAATACTTGTTCTTAATAGTTACCTTTTTCAGCTACTTGTATTCAATACACAACCTGAGAGTACCATCCTTCTTCTTCACAAATAACATTGGTGCACCCCAAGGCAACACACTTGGGATAATATATCCCTTGTCAGTCATTTCCTTCAATTCCACTAACTCTAGAGTGCTCATCTTGTAAGGTTCCTTTGATGTTGGTGCTGCTTCGAGTATCGACTCAATAGAAAATTCCACTTCCATGTGAGGTGGAAACTCTAAAATCTCTGCTGGAAATAGATCCTAAAACTGTTGCAAAACCGAATATCTCTTAATAATTTTGCTACCTCAACATCCTTATCTTTTATCATTGAAAACATAATGCAAACAATACACACCCTTTCTCGCAACTGTGTTTTTCCTACATAGTTGTAACCATCCTCACCGATGTAGGGTTCTTCTTACCTTGCAAGATTCTCTTCTCTCCATCATCATCCAAGCACTCAATATCCTTTTCGTAACAATCCACCTTAGTCCTTTGAAGATATAACTAATCCATACCCATAAGAATAATGTATGAACCCAATGGAAGAACATTCAAATGTGTTGATGTAGGCATACCATTTAGCTCAAATGCACAAGCTCTTAACCAATGATGAACGCTTTTCTTAGTACCTGTAGCCAACTGCACCAACTAATACTCGACATGCACTTATTTTCTCAAACCATACTTATCCACCAGGTCAGGATTAACATAACTATAATTAGATCCAGGTTAAATCAAAATAGAAACAACTCAATCGCAAAACTTACCTTCCATCTCAATAGTGGATGCCCGGTGATTCGTCGGCTTGTTATCAAATACTACATAGATCCAAGGAATGCTCTGTCAAACATACCCAACTCTCTACGCCTCTTGAGCACTATAGATCTGAGGCCTACCACCCTGATACAACAGAAAATTCTTCTCGAGATCATCCTTGCCATATATCCAACACTACAACTTTCTCCTACCATCACCTCTAATCTTCTTCTCTCCAGGTTGAGGTTCATGTCCCTTCTATACTGCATTAAAATTCTTTTAAGGAGAAACTTTCTCTTTCTCACCTGCATCCTAATGCTTTTGTTGCCATTTACCTTTAGTCTTATCATTCCCTTTCCAACCCTACTTAGACTGAGCCTTACACTTTGATTTCTCATAACATTTCATCAAATTTCCAATGACTTCTTCCAGCAACTTAGGCTCATCATACTCAATCCAATCCTTGAATGCTAATGACTATCCACTGATAAATATCTAAGTTTTGGTTTTCTCGTCCTTAAGATATGATACATATCTCAACAACTCCATGAATTTAGTCATGTACTCCTCATCTGTCATCGATCTTGTCTCCAACTCATAGAACTCCTTGGCCTTACTGTCATAGTACCACTCTCACAAGCACTTCTTCCGAAAGATTCTCTTGAATTCATGCCAACTCAACTCCTCTATTCTGATGTCTCTAACACATTCCACATCTTACCACCAGATGTATGCTTTCCCTTTGAGACTAGAAATAAATATCATGGCCTTCATTTTCTCTGTGTAATCATGCAACTCAAAGAATCTCTTCATCCCAAGAAACCATTCCTCTGCATCTTTTGATTTCTTCAGTTCTCCATCAAATGTAGGTGGCTTGGATTTCTTGAACACATCCAACAAATATCTCCTATCACTCCTCCTGTAAGGACAATAATTCTTATGACCATGATACTTATTTAAACCAAAACTAAAGTAGAACCCATATCCACTGCCTCTCATATCAAGTGTATCCAAGAACCTTCCATCTATGACCATGTCATATCTATTCGACCTTTGCTCGCCATGAGACCTACTACCATATGCCCCATTAGTCATGTCCTCCTATCCATGGATGTCCCTATCTTTGCAATCCTGACAAGCTCTGAAGAATAACTACATGACCTCTACTTGTTTTTCATGTGCCCTGGCAAGTCTTTCCTATCACTGAATGATTTTGTCATTATCTGCTTTCCAACCCCTGATTTCTGCCTTTAGACTTCTCAAAGTCTCTGCTATGTAAGGAGAGTACCCATCTCTTTGTTGCTTAGATGATCTGTAAGGAGAGTCTCGTGAAATATAATCCACCATTTTTCTAGTCATTTTTAATCCTTGTCTTCCTGCAAATGTACCATGTCAGATTAACCAAATATGAACATAATCAACATACCTGAGTGAAGTTCAGGGGAGGCTATCTCATCTCCAAAATCAATCCAGATGAGCATAATACCTATATATACATAATCATATCAATATACTGACATCATGCATGATAACACCAACTACATACCATGACCTCATGCACGACAACCATAACCATGACAATGCATGCATAACAACCAATATAGAAAATTGACATGCATGCATGACAAACACATTCTGCCCATTCAATCCAAGTTTTGAAACATGATCTAATACCAATCTGTAACCACCCTTCCCACATTTACCCACTTTCATTGTCTTGTCGAGGTAAACATGAGTTGAGGGTTGCTATGACATGATTCAACCTCTTAATTATAGTTAAGGAAGCAAAATCAACAAACTGGAACCTTACTGACCTTCCTTAGGAACTACAGGACACCTAGGAATTAAACAACCACTCCTAGTGCCCAAACCCTGAGTTGGAATGTTATTTTAGTGATATGGGCTCCCAACCACATGCATGATAAGGTATCCATGTGGTTTAGGGCCTCCAACCGCATGCATAAGCCTACTAGGTAGTGGTTGCAATGTAAAATCTTCAATTCAGAGGGTGCGGTCCCGAATTTTGAGCCTAAATTCTAGGTCAACCTCTGGACCACTACCCAAATATTAATGAGACTTTCCATAATGATAAATAACATCAGGACAAAGCCATTTATACAAAACTTGATCAAAGGCTTGACCTAACCATGCCTAAGCATGACAATCATTTCGTCAAACAAATTGAGAACATGTCATCTATAGGTCATGAATGCATATCTGCACATAGGGGTCTGATATTTATCTGAGAATCATCAAGAAGGTCTAATTCCTTCTCAAAATAGTTGCAATAACTTTTTTTAGCTCATGCATTCAATAATCATTCATCAACTAATCAAAACATCTCAAGAGACATAACTGGAGCTTTCTATGAAACCATGCTTATAACCAACACATAACCAGAATAATAACCATGATAAAACAACCATCAAAGTCACATAATAACTAGTACAAGTAATCATAGAATACAATATGAAAATAACTCTTATTAACATATGAAAAATCCAACCACGTCAGGGACTTCCACGTATCACCTGACCATAGATTGAACTGAAACAAATATTTCTTTCACCCAATCACCCCTGTGCCATATTCCAAGCATGAATGTGGGACTCAAGACAAAAACAACGAGGGCTTCCTAGAGATTAAACCACCTCCACCCTCATTCTCTCGTGATCCCACCAAAATCGTTTAAGAGATCACATAAGCAAACCAATACATAAACAACCAGGGCTTTTGAGATATTAAACCACCTGCACCCTTAGGCTTTACCAGAGTCCCGCTAAAACCAATCAAGGGATTACTAGGCCCAAAACAAGCTTGGATGCCTCAAATTTTCTTTACCAATACCTTGAGTAATTTTCCTTTCTCCACCCTCAAGATTTACCGTAATCCCGCCAAAATCGGTCAAGGGATTCCTAGGCCCTATGGGAATTTTCTTGAGACCACCTCATCTGGTTCCAAAACCATCCGACAATCTAAAGCTCAACCAAATAAAAGAACCCCATAAGACCATGGCTATCTGGAAATGGAAAGGCAAGGTTGAAACCACTGTCACACCTAGCGAAACCTATGTGAATGAAAACAAGAGAACCAAATACACAAATGCATGTACCATGCATAGATGAACCAACTAGGAAATCACACATGCAACATGTTACCTGTAAGTCTTCCTATTGAAGTTGCTTGATCCAAATTTTCCCTTCTTGTCCCTTGCTTCTTTTGCTTCCTTGTCCTTCCTTTGATTTCTTACTTGTCTTCTCATCTTGGTGCTCTTCTCTCTGTGAAACTAATTCCAAAGAAAAACTGACAAAAAATTATGAACTGATCCTCAAAATCCTTTTTATCATTAAGGCCTCTATTTTCTTCATTTTTCTTTGTTTTTCCTTCAATTTTCCTCTCATGCAAACCTGTGACCTTTCATCTCCATTTTCTCCTATTTTCCTTTATTTTCATAAATAAATGCCAATTAATGTCTCTTTTCATTTTCCAATGCCTTTGCTAATTTCCTTGGCCATAATAAACTGAAATGAACACCCACTAGGATGTTTTGCCCCACATTCAACTTGGAATATGTGTCCCATGACCTTGGTCTTCTTTTTGCATTTCTTAACTTTATTACATGAAATTTTAACCCATGGTTGTTACACGTCACTTTAATTTTTACCATATCAACTTTGATCCCATCTTTAGATACTACATGCCCCAAAAATATTCCTATTGGAGTAGCAAATATACGTTTCTTAATGTTGAGAGACAATTGGATTTGTATACATCTTTCTAGCATGAGCCTTAACCATTGGACATAATCCTTTAACAATGTATACATGGTCCAATTGTCAAAATGGATTGCTATCATTTTGTAAATATATTCCTAAAATGTTTGACTATTATTCCAGAAAAAGTAGTTGGTGCATTTTTCGGACCGAATTTCATTACTTTATCTGCAAAAGAGCCAAATTTTGTAACAAATGTAGTTTTTTCTTGGTATTCTTTTGCCATGGGTACTTGTTTGTACCCTAAGAAACCTTCTATGAACGAATAACATTCATGCCATGTCACCTCATTTATAATCTCATCTATGTATGAAGTTGGAAATGGGTAAGTTATTATCATTTTATTCAGACTGAGAAAATCAAGACAAATTCTTAATCTACTTAGGTCATGTTTTTTAAGTTGCATGACCATGGGACTTTCCCATTCTGATTTTTCAATATAATATATGTTGCCAACAAACAACATCCTTTTATTTATTTTTTAACAATCGGCTTATATTTGTGAGCTAGTTTGTATGATCTCTTCTTTATAGGTTTAGCTCCTAGAATGAGGTTGATTTTCATCTCCCCCATTTCTTTTACAAGTCCCTTAATATATTTATAATCATTGGAAAATATGTCTTGATATTCTTTGAGTAAGTTGATATATTATGTCGCTTGCCTATCCGACCAATAGTCACCAAGTCGGGTTATTTTCAGTCAATCATTGTTAGAAATATACTTCTTTAATTTGGATTTTTGCGTTCATCTAACCAGAATATTTTGACTCATAGAGCTTCTAGTCCCCAATTTTTATTCCCTAGTAGACGGGTGGAAAGTCTAGTTTGTTGGTTTTTATTAGTTTCCTCCTTAGTGACTTCGAGTATTGTTTTATCTTTTTTAAAATTCTTTTGATGATCCTTTTTCCAACAAAATATTTACCCTGGAATATGGATATTGTCCATTTCCAAATGATTGGTTATATTATAATATCATGAGCATGATACATAATTACATGCAGAATTCAATTAGGAGTTGAGATGTTCCTCTTTTTTATTTTTGTTCTTTAGGAGACTCAATTTTCATAAATTATCTTATTCGATGAGTTGTATCAACCAATTCTTTCTCCTTTGGTTGGAATTCAAAATCCTTAATAAATTCATTTCTTTATCTCTCTCCATCGAATTGAGTTGCCTTGAATTCTTTGATATTATACCATTTGTCTGGAAAAATATTGAGAGTATTAGGAAACATATGCGTCCATACTCTCTCGTTCATGTAAGAAATTCTTTTCCATTATGAATCACAATTTTGTATGTGTTGTATAAGGTCTTGCCTTAACTTGAAAATTGGAATGTTCACTTGTGCTAACAACTTCCGCCCTCTAAACCTTTTAACAAAATAGTTAATTGTTGTCTTCTAGGTCTAGAGTCTAGAAGCATTGGTGTCCCAACTTAGAGAGGCTTATCCAATTGCTTTAGTTGCTTGTTCGATATGATTTACAAGGGAAGCTTGTTCTTTAAACCATAGTGGAGCACTAGAATCATTTATCAAGTCAAATGGAAACAATTTAGGAGATTCCTTTAGTTTTCTTTCTTAAAATGCATTTCTTTTAAAATGAAGCAAGTAAGGCATTCTTAGTTGGCATGGCTTCGATCAACCAACATTCCTTCGCTTTCGATTCATAATTCTCAATTTAGCTCGGTTTCTGAATTTTGTCCCATGGAGAGAGGGGAGCCTAAAAGAATTTATTCAAATGCATTGGGATCCAAATTATCTCTATCCTCATGCATCGTTTTATATAATCTCGTTTCTATGTCATCCTCCTAGGCTTCAACGTAGGGAATTTTTTCTCGGGGGTCAAGTGATATTATAATGTTGTTCTTATTTTCCTTTAGCTTTATTCTATCTTTTCCAAGGGAGATTGTCACCTTCATTCTTTGACCCTGCGGTATTTCAACTAAAGATGGATATGTTGGTATTCCATTGAACATGTTGATTACCTTAAATTTGACAAAAGTTAGAATCCCCATAATTCATGTTTTTACTTACTTCACCATTCCAATGGGTTCAAGGAGTCTTTGGTCTACTAGTATGAGGTACTTAGTCATTTGTTGGAGATTCTACCTTCAAAATTTTATCCACGTTTTGTTCAAAAGGATGTTCACTTGTGATCTGAAGTCTAATACAACTTGTTCTATCATGTATCTATCTATCTTGAGGCATACTTGAGGAACCTTATCATTAAAGTGTTTTCTCTAATATAGTTGGCAAAAGTGTCGGCCACGATCTGGCCATGAGCACCAATAATAGAAAACCAAATGAAAAGAACAATAAATTTTGACGCACAAACATTGACACAACTACAAAATCTCATACAGTGCTACCCTGATAGTGGCAACAACACAAACAACACCATTACCGATAATGTTATGCACTGACAGTGTTGCGCACTTACAATGTTGTGCACCGACAGTGTTTCACACCAATAGTATCATGCACCTAAAATACAACACACCCAGTGTTGTGCAGTTTTGGCCAGCAAGCTCCCGGCCTCCTCTGGGAATTTGTGCAGTTTTCACTCCTAATGCCTCCTGCTTCCCACACTACCTTCCCAAAAAAATTGCATAGTTCTGCCTCCCAGCTGAGCTAGATCCTGCAGATGTCAATGTTGTCCAGGCTACTCAACCCAGCCTCTTAGTGACCTCTATGTAGTTTTTCTTGACAATGCCTTGAAGCCTTGTATCCTACCCTGAAATGTGCTTTGTGCAGTTTCAAAGCCTTGCCCTCTCTCCTGGTCACCTGCACCCGAGAACGAAAGATGATGCATCCTGGTAGACTAGGGGATTTCTAGATTTGATGTTGTCTCCTCATGAGTGATTGCAGAGATAGGTACATGGATGACACATGGTGCGACGATAAACGAGATGAACAAGGAGCGCATGCTAAGAGACTTGTTCGCGAACAAATGAACACATGAAGCATGCCAAGTACTAGCAAAGGGGATACATGCACATGCAACATCAAGTGAACACCAACACCATCGAAGACTCCACACACCTTGTCATGCAGAGTTGAAGGTATGATACACCAAGAGCACACTCATCATTTAGCAACACTGCAGTGCCACATGGACACCACCATCAGCACGAACATACCAGCACTGTCATGTCGAGTCATGTCATGAGTCATCTCGATTAGATCACTATTGTGGGACATACTGCTATAATCAATGTAATGTAACGTGAAAGTCGAAGAAACCCACATACGAAGTTGAAGAGTCATGCCAATTGAAGAGTCATGTAAGTCAAACACTCATGAGGGAATTCGAAGATTCACAAGGGTCAAGTTCACCCTTGGCTATATATACCCCTCATTTGTACATGCAAGAGACTTTTCACCTTGACTTCTCCCACATAGCCTTGAGAGTTTGTAGCCTTTTCTTTGAGGAGCGAGCAGTGGCTCCAATGCCCCGCTATCGGGGTTAGTGATGTATGGTGTACAGATGTGTCTTGGAACTTTCACTTAATTCAGAAGCCTGTTAATAGTCCAACACATTTGCACACATCTATTGTATTCATTTGTAAGACTATTAATTGGACGCTTGTAATGCATGTTTCTTTACCCTGTACTAAGATAAGTGAACTATTTTGGTTGTTTTAGTGCATATGTTGTTGGAAGTGTGTTGTATCAGTTGTTATCATTGTCTCGCCCATGTGGACTACTCTGCCAAACACTTGATAGATTCATCCTTGTGAAATTGTTATAATGACCATTGCACTCGTGTGGACTATTCTGCTAGGTGTTGTACATACTACTTGTTCACTTTGTGTTTGTGACTTCCGCATCCGTGTGCATTACTCCGCTGGAAGTTGCGCAAATCCTGTTGTGTTGTGTGTCTCTAACTGAGTTGGGACTATTCCCTTTCGACTTGAGACTCACTCCCACCCTCTCCCTCTATAGTGAAAGAACTTAGACACAAGTTACACTGAGCACTCACCAGGCACATGAACCTTGTTGTTTGAAGACTAAGTATACCACTCTCATGTGCTGACAAGCAAGAGCTAAGGCTTATCGTTAAGATAATGATAACCAGGCCACCATACCGGATGGGACTCCTACACCAAATGGTGTGAGGTCTAGTTGGGACTTCATGCCGGGAAAATCCCCTTAATGTTGGCAGGTCCAACACTGTCAACAAGACCATTGCTTCTTAAGGGGGGAGGAATGATTAAGGGTTTCATTTGTTTCCTTGTTTATGTCAACATTTACTAGTTTTAGCATTTTTTTAGGTCCTGAACTCCCAGAGCAATTTTGACCCCCTAAACTGCATTTTTTTTAGGTTTGTTGGTTCCCATAGCCATAGATAGGAGCATACGAAAAATCATCTAGTACTTGGAATCACCTTTCCAACAAGGTATCGTACGCGCCAAATGAAGATAATATGACCAAATCTTTTAGTACTCATAGAGACCTTTCCAACAAGGTATTGTACACACCAAACACAGATAATATGACCAAGCTATGACCCCAGAAAGTTGGCTGCCCAACTAACCCCAACGGGGCCCACAAAATCTTGGAGTTACATCTCCTGGGGTTAGGGTTTTGGTTGTTTAGTGTATTCTCATGTTTTTCAATAATAAATATGTCATTGAGCCTCATTTTAACACAGTTCAGAGGCATGTCGTTGCCACATCTCTTCTCATATATAAGCTACTATCGCCTGAGGTAGCCTTATTTCCATTATGTTTGTAAGCATATTTCAGTGTTTGATATTAATTAAATGAAGTGTTATTTCTGCTGCATCTGTATATTTATGGTTATATCTGTACTTTGTTACGTTCCTATTTAAGTTCAGATCAATATTGTATTTGTTTATTGTACACAAGTTTTTGTGTGAAGTGTTGAAATATGGCAACAATAATATTCCAATTTAATTTGTCCTTGAATTAAATTGTGAATTGAAATCGAATTTAGTCTTAACAACTACTTGGAAATAATTAAGTAATTTATTTTAAATTAATTAGTTGGAGAAATTCAAGTTAGAAGTCTTACTGAAGTCATGCAAGAGTTATCTCTTAAATTAAGGAGATAAGATTGAGTTATATTTGAGTTGTAATTAGTTAACTCAGTTTACTGAGCTAAGTCCAGTTAAATTAGTTCCAAACTGTTTGAGGAACTAATAGTGAGTTAACAGTCAGTTGATGCAATAAATGCATCAATAGTGCTACTCCAGTTAACTAAAGATTCCCTCATTAGAAACTCATGCATGTCTATTCTGAGAAAGACCCAGTTGAGATTAATGTTCAAGGACATTGTACTATAAGTTGCATGTGTTTTCTCATGGAGAAAAATCATGCATGCAGTCAAGGATTCATCCTTGAGGATTGCACAGTTTTGAAGGTTTGTTTTTCCACTTGGTAATAGGCTAATTATCCAAAAGGAAAAACACAAGGAAATAGGAGCTTGGAGGGCAAAGAGGAAGGCTGGAGAGAAGCCAAGATTGTCTGTGAGCGTCTATGAGGATTGTACTAAGAGCTGGCTAGTTATGAGAGCTAGGGCTTCATATAATTCCTATGTATTTCCACCATGCATGATAATATAATAGTGTGGGGTTTTTATCTGAGACTTTCCCCAAAGTATTTTCATGTGTATTATGCTATTGATTATTCTTCTTCTGGTTATATTATTCAGCTCGATCTTTAAGCTTCTGCAAATTGATAGTAGAATTAGGTTATAGTATTCTACTTTGATTTATATTGCATTATCAAGTTAACCTATCACAGATTTTCTACATGAAGGATTGAGGATCAAGTCAAGCTAATTCTCCTGGGAATTATGTAAAGAAATAGGAGAATTTCCTATTTTTAGGGGCATATTTGCGCTAGGAAATAAGAGTTCCTAGCAGGCCTTGTTTGCCTAAGTGTTGGGCAAGCCTTGAGAGAGAGTTTCTCAATATTGTAGGGAGCTTCAGGCTTGAAGCATATTCTATGTAATAGATCAAATTACTCAGTTGATTCAATACAAGCAAGAAGGGTTTTTCTCAGTTGGGTTCCCTAGATATATTTTGTGTTCTATGTGTGAATTATGTTTATATTCATTGTTTTCTTTTCACGGAATTTTGGTAGAGAAATCTTGTGTATTTTGTGATCAATTTGTTCTCATTAGTAGTTGCATGGTTTCAAGGATTTTCTACAACACAATTGACACAAGATATATCCTATGAAACCATTTCGGGAGAAAATTCCAACTAGAAGGTGAGGCCACTTTGCTCTCTTTCTTTGAATAGAAAATGGTTGAGTACAAAGAAGTATGGCATGTGGCCCATGGGCTACTATAGTGCACAAATCTTCTGTGTGTGTTCTCTCTCTATCTCTCTTGACCACTTTTTTTATCCATAGAACAAAATACACTTGAAAAGAATGGAACCCCTTTTCCTCCCAGTGGCCTAATTATAACATAGTGTGATAACCTACTAGTGGTTAGGTTTGACTCCTTCAACTCTTAACCAAAGTTACAATATGGACTCTTCTAGAGTCTTCTTCATCATGATCATGTGGCTAACCTTTTAGCATGAATAACGGGGGCTGACATGGAATCCTCTCAAATTACAGTGGTCAAACTAAGAAGGTCGACTTCCGAGTGGCATAGCTTTTGCGTATGGACTCCTATTAAGATGATTATTGTGTTGTTGGAAGGGTATCTATGTGTAGAATAGGAAAATAAAAAAGTGTTATGCTAAAGATGCAAAGTTTTACCCCCAAAAAATGTTGTTTGCTACCTCAAAATGTTCTCATAACCATTGGTAAAAATGATTCTTTGAGTTGATTCCTCCACTTTTTCCAATATGAAAACAATGAGTTGGATGAAAAAAAATATAACGATCCAATCCAGATCAATAGGGAACAAGGTTGTGTGAAACCTATTAGACCATACAATAAACACTTTGTATAGAGTGGTGATCGGATGACTCAATCTCGAGGTTAGGAAACATAGTGTGGGCTCAAGATCTCAACATGGAGGTACAAAGGTAGTTCTAAAAAAAAATGGTATAAAACAATTGAGTAGAATACACATCCTACCTATATGTTCAATGTCCAAAATTTCCTACAACATACTGAAGAACTTGGTGAGATCATGGTAAACTCTTTGGATCATCTTGTTATGCATGCATGCTTGGTGAAGGGAAATTAAAATGTGTCCTTGAATTTTCTCAAGATTTGTAAAAGATAGATATTAAGCTATTTGTTATGTAACCAGCTCACAAAATAGAAGAAAAGATAGATCAACGAATTCAAAGTCATCATCTACGAGGGGGAAACCTCCTTTACATTACACAAATGAATAATTCTTGGTTGATACAAATGACAAAACATTCTTTCTATATATAGGAGTCTAAGTGGTCATAATATAATCAAAGCCGACATAACAATAATAATATAAGGGCACAACAATAATAATAGTGGGCTTCTATGGGGCACAATA
>APFE031627147.1:39103-49231 GCA_000404065.3 Pinus taeda | reverse complement strand
GTTCAAAGGCCTTCATTGCTTCTGGAGTCCATGAAAATGCATCTTTCTTCAATAATGTTGTTAGAGGTGCTGCTATTCACCCATAATTCTTAACAAACTTGCAATAATACCCTGTCAACCCGAGAAATCCTCGCAGATGCTTTATGGATGTGGGGATTTTCCATTCCTTAATGGCTTTAATTATGTTAGGGTCTACCTTCACAACTTCATGAGATACAATATGACCCAGATATTCCACTTCTTGTACTCCAAAGAAACCTTTGGAGATTTTTGCATATAATTGTTTCTCCTCCAATAGTTTGAGCACCCTATCAACATGTTGAACATGATCCCTCCAAGACTTGTTGTAGATTAGTATATCATCAAAAAATACTAATGCTAATTTTCTATGAAAGGGTTTGAAAATGGAATTCATCAAACCTTGAAATGTAGAAGGTGCATTGGTAAGGCCAAAAGGCATGACCAAAAATTCATAATGATACTCATGAGTTCTAAATGTTGTTTTTGTAGTGTCTTCAATCTTCATTCTGATTTGATGATATCCCGAATGAAGATCCAACTTGGTAAAGTAAATTGATCCATGCAATTCATCTAATAATTCATCAATGACAGGAGTGATAAATTTATCTTTAATAGTGAGCTTGTTGAGCTCCCTATAATCTAGACACATGCGCCATGACACATCCTTCTTGTGCACCAATACTACTAGGGCAGAGAAAGAACTTTGACTAGGTTGAATTATATCATCCTCTAACATTTCTGCAACTATACATTCAATTTCACTCTTTTGGGCATAGGGATATCTGTAAGGCCTGATGTTTGGAGGAACACTTCCTGGAATCAAATGAATAGCATGATCATGATCAAAAATAGGTGGAAGGCCTTTGAGAGTCTCAAATACCTTGGAATGATTGTCCAAGACTTTTTGGAGATCTAGAGAAATAGATGATTTCAATGTGGGAACCGCTAGCGAACATAATTGTGCAATTATGCCTCTTTGTTCTTTCTTTAGAAGCTTTGTCATCATGTTAGAGCTTATTATCTTTCTTAGTTTCCCTGTGATACCTCTTAATTCAACTTCCTTTTCTTCCAAATAAAATTTCATGAAAATTTCTTGAAAATTAAAATCTATTATACCCAAGGATTGTAGCCATTGGGCTCCTAGTACAATATCAGCGCCATCCATTGGAATGGAAAGCATTGAGCCATTCAATACATATTCTCCCATGGATAGCTTGATATTATGGCACTTTCCAGAGAAATTTATGGTTCCTCCATTTTCAACCATCACTTGACACTATGGTGCTGGATATAAGAAGCAATTGAATTCCTTGGCTATTTTACAATGAATAAAATTATGGGTACTTCCCGAATGATATGTCCTTCTATCTTGATAGTTTGAGGAGTGGTAATTCTGGCCAATGCATTATAAGATATGGTCGGATTCATTTCTTCTTTCTCTAGGTTTTGTTCCTGGTGTATTTCCTCTTCTTTTGACGTTTCTTGTTCATTGTCTTCCGCTTCTTCACAATCTATGTAAAATAATTTCTTCTCAGCACACTTATGACCTTCAGTGTATTTGCTATCACAACTGTAATAAAGCCTTTTTGCACTTTTTTCTTCCAATTGTTGTAGTGTCAAACTTGTAGCTAGTGGAACGCTAGGGGCAACAACACTTCCATCTTTATAGTTGTGAGTGGTAGGCTTCCTTGTTGTCATAATTTTGCTGTCCATTTTTCTTGCCAACCTAAATGCCTTCTCCAATGAATCAAGTTCCCAAAGGAAAACCTCATGTTTGATGTTATCCTTTAAAGTCCCTATGAACACATCAATCCCATGCTCCTCTGGAAGATCTTTTACCCTTATATTCAATTTTTGGAAGTTCTCAATGTGCTTCAGCATTAAACCCTTTTGTTTGAGATTTATCAATTAGCTAAAACAAGCGTTGATTTTTGTATCCTCATAATGTGCTATCATTTTTTTTTTCCGTAAAAATTGCCTAAGTGACAATTTATTTACGAGATCAAAGCCACTGATACCATACAAACTGATTTGGTTCCAAATATAAAGTTGCAATGCGTACCTTTTGTGTGTTTTGCGCATTATGGAGATCGAAATATTGTCCCATCTGTAGTATCCATGTTACAGGATCCTTGCCATCAAACTTTCTCATATTGATCTTTGGAACATGGTGGGTCTTCAATCCACCATTAGAGTCTATGAAATCATGATTAACATTTCTTTAGTTTTCCTCATGAGTTTCCTTTAATACCCTTTCGCTATTAGTAAGTATTTCTTGTAGCAAATTTGTCAAATCTGTCTTCAAATCTTTCATGTTTCTTTTAAGTTTTTCTTCTATACCATCTATCTTAGTTTCCACGTCTATCTTCAAATATTCCATGTTGCCTTTAAGTTTTTCTTATATACCATCCATCTTAAGCTTCCACACCTTTTTTTAAACCATCCACCTTAGCTTCCACGCCTTTCTTTAAAGTATCCATCTTAGCTTCTGTTACTTTTTGTAAGAGTGAATTTTGTTGCACTTGGTCTCGTAATTTTGATATATCATGTTGCATTTCTTCCTTTTTCTCATGAGTCATCTTAGAGATTTCATATTGCTTACTAGGTGTTTCAATTTTCTTTCTTCAAGGCATCAATTAATGATAATAATGTTTCACTATGCCATTTGAATTCCTTCAAACAAATTTTTCAAATCAAACTTATGCAAAATTTTAAGAAAACTACACACAATTTTTCACTTTGTAGGATCTCGATATTGAATCTGTTGTATCTCTGTAATTTTGGATCTCCAAGCTCTGAAATTGCATCATGCGATCCCTTTGAGTCTCCTTTCCAACCCCGCGGGTCTGATCAAGATTGGATTCTCCAAGGAAGAGTTATGTCAAATCTCTCACAATGACTTGATTATACACTAGTTCAGTAGAGCGAACTTGTACGAAGTGCCACATGTCACTATTTTGATCTTAGGACCTGAAATCGATACAAAGAAAACTATAGGTCGTCTTCTTTCTGTAACATATTATGAAATTTCAATCTGATTCTCAGAGAAAAAGTTATGACGATTTTCCCCATGTCACCCGTTTTAGATATAATTCGGAACCCTGCAAAAACCCTAACTTCCTTGGATCCTATCTCTGAAAATATAGCGAGAAAAGATCTAAAATTCAGGCCCAAGGTTCATCGAGATTTCAGATCAAATGAGTTTTAATTTTCACTTCTGAAATGTCGTAGAAAAAGATTATAGTGAAATTCCACGATGACCTATTTGGAGCAGTGAAACACTAAAATCCAAAGCTTTGATACCAAATGTTATGTAACCAACTCACAAAATAGAAGAAAAGATAGATCAATGACTTCAAAATCAGCCTCTTCGAAGGGGCAACCTCCTTTACATTACACAAATGAATAATTCTTAGATGATACAAATGAAAACACCTCATTTCTATATATAGGAGTCTAAAGGATCACAATATAATCAAAGCCAACATAACAATAATAATATAAGGGCACGACAATAACAATAGTGGGCTTCTATGGGGCACAATAATAACAATATGGGGACAATAGGGGCACAACAATAACAATAAGGGCTACAATGACAATAGTAATAGGGGAATCACTAGTATTATGAAGGCCTAACAATATTCAACTAATACATTAATGCATCTTGTTAAAATTGACTACTCTAACAACTACAAGGTGAAGTTGGAAAGATTGAAGATGAAGATGTCAGGTATGTGCATGATTACAAAGGATTTGAGGTAACAGGATACCAAAGATGAATACATAGACACCTAGGTCGTGAATCACCATAGAAGAGGGGCGTGGTATTCTTGTCATGTATGCCATGTATTTCTTGTTGTTTTTTGTAGTGTTGCAATACATGTACAATGTATAAATCATTCTCGAATCTACTTAAGAAAGAAGTGTTGTAGCTACAAGGGAGTTCTAACTACTTGTTTTTCTCCATGAATTGTTTGTCAAATGGTTCACTATAAGTCTTCATTGGCAACTGCATAGAGAAATGAGATGGTTACATTCTATATCTAAATTGTTTTCCTATATAATTGGTGAGCACCATGGTTGGTTTCCTAAGTGTCTCGTTAGATGGAGATGTTTCCATATGATGGCCATTTTCTTAGTCTTTATAGTGAAAATGGTGTTATGCCTCAGAACACAAGAAGTTCTCGGTCAATTTGCGACACTGGTGGTACTAATGGTTGCTAGTTAGTATGTGATGACAAGTCTTCTACAAGTGAATGGAGGAGCATGGGCGCTTTATGAGATGGAAGTGAGTTGCATTATTCTCGCTTGAGAAGCCAATAATTGATTTTAGATTGAATTTTTTAAGAGGAATGGTGAGTTTGCAATAGGAAGGATAGATATGCTAGATATAATAGAGAGCTTTTTGGGAAAACAGGTGACAATGCTTGAGGAAGTGTTGTGGTAATAATGGAGAACAAATGATGATGGAAAAACAAAGGTTACTATCACAACACCATCACAAGTATTATCACCTATTTTCCTTAATAACCTTATATTATATCTACAACATCTGTCCTTCATGTTGCAAATTTAATTATGTGATTTGTTTGGCATACAACAAACTTGACCATATTGTAATGTGAGTCAGACATTGTATTTGCAATGAAGTTTATAATTCATGTTTGTTTTGATGGACTTTGAAGAATTAAGCGTTTACGTAGTGTTTCCATGGGATAGAGTATGTATAAATCTATATCTATATCTATGTATGTAACATGTAAAGGGCATATCATTATAAGACCTAGAGAGGCATGCATACCCCTTTGTCATGTGTCCCTGATTACTTGGATAGCTTATCTAATATAGTGTAGTGACCTCTATTAGGGATTTGTCTAACACTTGGAGGAGTCGGCCATGTCTTGGCTAGATGCTATATGAGTGGATCATATCATTGGTTATGGAATCCGTTATAAAGTTCTTTACACTTTGAATGAACCCTATTGGTTATAGACTTTGGAAGTGAAGTCTAAATTTCGAGGGAGTTCATGAAGGGGATGAATGAACCATGTACACAAAGGAACATCCTATTAGATCAACGGTTGTAGTAGTTAGGTACCAATGCATTCCAGTGGATGATTATTCTTTTATGTGGAGGTACAAGCTGATGGTACCAAGATTAATCATATATGAACCTATCAATTGAGGAGGTTCTTCAATTCATAGTGAGGCATTTGATGCAAAGAATATGTTGAAAACCTCAAGAGGTGAAGATTAAAAGTAGTAACTGTTAAGGGGGGATCTTGGAGTATGTAGCTCCTATTTTTCTTATGTGTGATCCTATTTGTGGTTGTTTATAGTATTGGCCATTATTAGGTAGAGTTCATTTCTACTAAGAATATTTCCTTGTTTATAGGAGATTGTTAGGCCTATGTGTGGTTGTTTATATTATTGGTCATTATTAGGTAGAGTTCATTTCTACTAAGAATATTTCCTTGTTTCTAGGAGATTGTTAGGCCTAGTTGGATTTGAGAGATTTTCTCCAACTAGATGCTTTTAAATTGATGTGTGATTGATATCTTCCCTTAGCAGATATGTTATGTGTCAAAGATAGTCTCTTTATCTTGAAACAACATTCGTGTATTTATTTTTGTACTATTACGTTGTTTAACACTGAGTGCTCAACACAATTTTGATGTGCAATAATATCTACTCTCCGGGTATGTAATATTTTATTTATGTCTCACATTTCTATTAATAAATTTAACATTTTTTTTTTTTTTAGTTGAATTGAGGCTTCTGTGATCCATAATAGTTTAAAGAATAACTTCGGTGTAAATCACATGTAGACGTATATCTACATGTGATTTTTTTTATCTTCAATATATAAATTAAATTGATTTATAAGCTTAAATATTTTATAAGTGTATACATATTTTTATCAAAATAGTTTTTGCAAATTTTAATTGGCCAAATAGTTATTAATATTTTTAAAAACAATTCACTAATTCTAAAATTATATACTATATATTAATTAATCAAATTTATTAAAATTAACCACCAACCTCTCACAAATGAGGCTCTCAGAAATGTAATATTATGATTCTTCAATCTTGGGAGATGGCCGAATTTCAAGTCCGATAAATACCCCTCCAGTTTTGCCCATCTAAACTTCAAAATTAGGAAAGCCATACCCAATTTACTCCTATAGTGCAGCAATTACATTTCTTTGATTACCAACGTCAAAAGTGCAAATCTAGCATAGCACTTTCTCCATTTGTGAAACATCTAGCATAGCACTTTCTCCATTTGTGAAACATTTATTAAGAGTCCATTTAAATCACCATATAGCCAATGCCATTGTTGTTACTGTTGTTCAACTCTCATGAACTATCATTTCTATATCTTGGAATTAAGAGGCAGTAAAGAAACGAAACACTGTAGAGAGGATGGGAATTCCATTAAATGTGGTTTTTAAGTTTTTTTTGCTTGGAGTTGTTTCTTGATGAAAATTCACATATGTGAGATTTATTGTCAATATTTAGAAGTTGGTTACAACAAGATTATTTTCAAAAACATGAAGAAAAAAAATAGATAATAAACCTGGCATCTGTACATTTTCCTTAAAATACCTACCAGCTCTGACAAATCATAAACTACATGCAAGTATTTCTGAAAAATCATAAATTGTCCAGTATTTCTGACAAATCTAGTATTCGGAAGGCTAACAAGTTCCAAAGGAATTGTTGAACTCTTCATTTATTTATCTATTTTTATCTTATATTCATTGATTTCCATCGTGACTTAATGATTTTGATCATATATACATCAAAAAATAGAATAATTACACTACTCTGACCGGAAATATCTGTACAACAAACTCATACATTTATTATTGTGAATGTGAAGCCAGTCTAGCAGGTTAAAATATGTCTGTACAACAGACTCACAAACTCACTGCCATGTTGTGAAGGTATTCTAACAGGTTGAAAATGTCTGTATAACGAACTTATACAGACTGACTGCTAGAAAGTCATTCCATAATAATTGAATTATGCCATACATCCATCGAAGTAACATCAAAGTAAACATAACCAGCACAGAGGGGCAAATATGAATTGAATTAGGCCATACACTCATCAAAGTAAACATAACCAGCACAGGGGGGCAAAAGGGAAAAGACAATTCTCCAAAGAGAAAAGCAACCTTGACCTTAGCTAAATCAGTGCATACAATCATATATTTCATTGGTGTGCATCATTCCTTAAATAATATAGTAGTATTCATTACCTACAATATAATGGGGACTATCATATTATCTACACAACTGAAAAAATAAAGCAGAAAAAATGACAGATTCTGGGGCATTCAAGATGGGAAATAAAATGATTGAATAGGATTTACATGGGAAGACTGGAGATTATCATGTCTGAAGCCATAGTTTTTGAGCACCTGATCATCTGCAAAATTCAAGGCCCTCTCCATCCCCTTCCAACAATTCTCCCCTTTATAAATCTTATTGTGGTCTCCACTGCAGGGCTGGCACCCTGTAAAATGTGTCACAAATGGCCTCCTCCTCCTCACCATTATATCATCATTATCACTATAAAAATTCTTATTATCCCGCATGTGGTGCTCCCTCATCTCTGCATAATCCCTGTTCATTTTCTCTGCATGCCTCTTATTCAACTTTGGGTTCTCCTTCTCCATGGCCTCATACTTCTCTGTGATGTTCTCATAAGTCCCCACAATATCGAGCCAGTATCCATTGAGATAATATTTGTGCTCTATGAAAATCCTGTCAGCCCACTTGTCCTTCTCCTTGAGCAGCAGGTAAACAAGGGCAGACTGATCATCTGAACTATTGAAAGCCCTATCAGACAGAACCTTAGACAACAGCTTCCCCGATGAAACAAACAGAGGGCTCTGGGGGCCCATCACAGACCACCGCTCCAAGAACTCTATCGACCACTCACAGTTCCTGATGAGGAAAATCCCTGCATTCAGGCTCACCCAGCTGCGCTTCTCATACACCAGATGATCCCAACCATGTACTACCAGGTTGTAATCCCTATACCTCTCCCACGGAATCACAAACTCCATGTCTGTGATGGCTGCATCAGAGTCCATCCACCAGATCCATTCTGCCTCTGGGTGAGCCACCATGGCTGCCCTCACCAAAGGAATCTTGGCCCAGAAAGTGGTCATGTGCTCTTCCAACAGCACATTATTGTAAAATATATCAATCCCATGGAGCCTGCAGTAGTCCACCTTGTTCTTGAAGAACCTTAGAAGCAGATGATCTCCAATGGGGTTTCTGCAAGGGACAGCCTGAGACCCAGACACCATTAAAACCCTCGGTTTCCCATTATCAGTGAAGTTTTTCACTTGTGGGTGTCTGTCAAGCCACAGCTTTCTCTTCCTATCCCAGTCTCTAATTGGTTGTCCAATGGTGTAAGTGACTTCAGGATTGTTGTAAAAATTCTCAGAACTCTTCTCCCATTCATCAACACTGTGATCCACTCTGTTCCTACCAGTAGTCCCACTATTCCCATCACTGAAACATTGATCAGGGCATTTTGGGGAAACAGAGAGCTCTGCTTCCATTTCCATGCTTGAATTTGTATACCCAATTCTCCAAAAAACCCAAACAAGCAACAGTGCTGAAACGGCACCTCCCATGAATATAAGTCCATCATTCAAACTCTCCATAATTTGCTTCAATCTTTTCAGGGAACCCTTCAATGGCCTTGCAGATGCTCCATGTAAAGGGCCCTTGCAAAGCACATCCTCGTCCATAGCTATCACAACAAACCCTTCAAAACTCTCACTGATCCTGTCCAAAACATGGTATGGAAGGTGGCACTTTATTTCTGCTGCTGCGCCTGTACCATGACCCAAAAGTCTTTAGTAATTAACAGCCATTCAGTACACATATACGTGCATATATAAATATCCGACTTTATGCTTGAATATATATATATATATATATATAGATAATGTGTATATGCTGTAGCCTAACTCGAGTTCCTCGGGTACTTTCATCCCATAGATCTTTACTTTTTAGCTCACTTAGTGTTTGGTTGTGAATATGTATCAATGCCCACGAGTTGTCAAATTTGTCCTATATTTTTGCGATGGTTAGAATTCCATGCCACAGCGATAGCGAAATTGATATGTCTAATTTCAACGTAAAAAAGAGAATTAAAATTAATATCAAATCTGGAATGGTCATAAAAATATTAAGGGCACTGATCAAATTCATAAAACTTTTAATACCCAAGCATGACAAAGTGACAAACATATACACAATGTATATATTCCTATTCCACAAATAAGTGTTCAACGGCAGCGTTTCATTTGGGCGTCCTCCATACGTGGGAGTCGCATTCATATTAAAAGATCATTCCCAACATGCGCATACTCAGTGCATATATCCGACCTCAGGCGGGTCGTGCGTGTGGGGTATGCATATATACACAATTTGTAATAAAAGCGGTCAATGCAGGCGGTCGGTTGATGGGAGAATGCAATTGCTTTTCGCAGGAAACATACTCAGAATTGACAGGACTGCTTTAACGGCCGGTAATTGCGTTAATGGCCGACCGTTGGCCTCTTTTTTTTGTCCCAATCTTAAAAATCAGCTTTGGAGTTTTTCGAAGAAATCTTTTGGGTACAGTTCCCACCTCCCCCGAGACTGTCACCAAAATCCTTCTCGAAAGCCTTCGACTAAGTGAAGAATTAAAACTTTATGTCATTCGAGATGTTGGTTGGTTTTTTCCAATCATTGAGATTAATTAACGATCATTTTAATATCGTAATTTAAATTTTCTAATCAGTTAGAAGTTAGGTGTGTGTTTTTATGCAATGAATTTTCCCCAATCATTAAAGATTAATTAATGATAATTTTAAATGGCATTTAGATGTGCTAATCAATTAGAATTTAGTTGCGCGTTTTTATGCGATAATGATGACATCGTCTTTACCTATGCAAATTTAATTAGATAATAATGGAATGATGTTAATCTCGTCCGGATGAAACGCCCGACAAATGATATTTGATGTGATCTTCTTTGAATTTTTTTTCCAAATTTTAAGAAAATTGTTTTTATATTAAAAATAGGA
>APFE031627147.1:10813-32934 GCA_000404065.3 Pinus taeda | reverse complement strand
TATATGCATGTGTGCATGTGTGCATGTGTATTTCAAGGTTCATTAATGATGTTATGTTTGGTTGTTGAGTATGAACATGTTGATGAATCAAATCCTTGTGCATGATGCTTGGTTACTAGTTGTAATCCTTAGAAGAATGAGTTTGTGATTCATAAATAATTCTTTAAATAATTTTTACTTGTGATATTATGGATGTGTAATGGTATTTGTAATCAGAAATTCATGAAATATAGGTTACATGACCTTGATGGATCTTAAACCAGTAATTGGGTTTGTATCAATCCATGGGAAGAAACCTTTAGTAAGACAAAATGTCCAAGTAAACTAAGATAACTACCATGAGATTTAAAATCCTATGTGAATCTTAATTCTTAACGCAAGAGTAAAAGCATTAATTTAGTGTGAAGATTTAGAGGAAGGAATCTTCATAGGATGTATGATTCAAGGTGTTAGAAGTTTCACTTAAGAGCCAATGAACTAAAGGAATTTTGTTGAAAGGTTTGTCTGGATTTGAAAGCTTAAGTGATGAGAATCAAGGAGAAAGAGAAATTTTATCTAGTATGTTAAATTTTGGGGATTTACCCTCAATGTCCCTTTTTTATTTCTTCAGAAAGAACCTTGGTTATGACTGAGGATTAAAGGAGTTGGTATGCCTTATAGGTTGACGCGGATCTCAGAATTCTTAGAAGTATTTGGGAAAATTGTAAGGCATGTCAGAATCAATTCAATCATTGGAGGAAGACTTAGAAGCTTGTAAATTTGATTATTTAAGCCTTGAAGTTTTGGCCCTAGCCCCTGGTCAAATAGGTCAGCGATGGTTGTGACTGAGCACTAACAAAGGAAAGAAGATAAAAGGAGGTGGATATCCAATGAAAAGAATATGTTACATATATATGGATATTTGGACATCCAATATTTTCGATAGCGTATTAGCCTGATGGAGATCAAATGTTTCAAATATCCAAATATCTGGACATCAAAAGCTTATTTAAACATCTAAATATTAGATGGCTCAGATGGGAAGAACCCCAGGTGTTGAAACATGACATGAAGTAACCTTTTATAAATGCCTAAGTTAAGCCAAAAAACAAAATCCCAAATTTGGATTCCAACAAGGTGGAGCACATGGATTCGACATGAGTCAACCCCAAATTTTACAAATAATTAGGGAGATGTGGGATGTTGATGTGGTAGAGTGATGCAACATGTTGAAATAGTACAAAGGGCAGACTAAGATGACATGTTGATTTTTGGTAGCATCATATATGCTCTAGCCATGAAAAATGGTGGGAAGGCTAAGCCACATGAGATCTCCAAGACTCAGAAATCGTTTGGGGAAATTCCACCTAGATGAAGAGATATTAAAATAATTAATATTTTTAATGGGGTTCCTAAGCCTAAACTTAGGAAAACTAAAATATTAATGTGTATTGATATAAAATGTGTGAGAAAGTTCTAAATAGCGAGGATCAAGCCAGATATAATCTTAGCATTGATTAAGGACTTAATCTCGGCCATTGAATAGTCAACAGGAAAAGTATAAGAAGAGGCTTGAGGGTCAGTTGGAGATACACCAAGAGAAACCAATTAGTTCAATTTTTTGGGGCAAGTTTTGCTGAGGAAATCGAACAAGTGATCAGTTGCAGTGGGGGGAAGTTCAGCAAGAGGCCGAAGAATACATATCAGAGAGGCAGAAAAGAGCCAGAAGAGGCAGCACAGAGCCTAGGAGGGCTGACGCAGAGGCTAAGGAGGTCAGCGCAGAGGACACAAAGGCTGACGCAGAAATCCGCAAAGGCTGACGCAGACAGCGCAGAGGGATATAGAGGCTGATGTTGGGCTAAAGAGGTTCTGCTGAGGAAGTCTTTGGGGCAGAATGAGGGCAGATTAGTTGGGAGAGGGCGACGCAGTTCCAGAGAGGGTGATGTAGTTCTAGAGGAGTGCTTGGAGAAGATTTCGTTGTCCAATAAAAGGAATAGTCAAAGTCAATGTGGGGTTGTTCATCCGGCTACTGATTTGATGGAATATCTATCTCTAAAGAGAGGTTCTACTGCCAAGGAAATTCTCTGAAGGGTGAGCCATTTCTGGCACCCTCGTTGTATTAATAAATCTACTTAATAATACAAACCCTCTATATGTTGCACGGTTTTTCCAAATTGGGTTTTTTCGGAGACGATTGTCCAAAAATAAAGGTGTCCCTTGTGTTGTCTCAATTTATTTCAGTTGTTGATATGTATATTTGTGAGGGCTACATTTGTTTTTACTTCGATATTTATGCATTTAAAAAACTTGTTAATGCAAAGAACAAGTAAGAGATAGTAAACCAGAAAATGCAGTAGGGGTTTATGATGTGTTAGATTCAGGAATTTTCACATGGTATCAGAGGGATTGCAAATCAAGGAGGACTGAAGACTCCAGCAGAATAAATCTGAGGATTTGCAGCAAAGAAGTAGTTGTCCCAAGAGATAGTGTTGTTCCAGAGCTAGAGACGTAGAAGGAAGAGTGATGCAGTGCAGAGAAAGTGGGGCAGAGGTTCACGCAAGGCTTGCGTCAACATTTTGAGTCAGGAAGGGAAGACACGGTAGCTTGGAGGAGCCCACGCAGTATCTGCGTAAGCAGTCCAGGCCAGTGCAGAGACAGAAGGAGGATAGATCAGGCCTATGCAGTACCTAGTCATCTTTCTCAATCAGGAAGGATTGACGTTGTGGCTAGGAGGAGCTAATCCAGCTCATATTGTGATTGCACAGAGCTAGAGGGGCTCAGATTCTTCAATTGTTGTGGGTAAGGGAGCTATGCAGATTTTGATTTGAGGAGCTAGTGGGACGTTGTTTCTATCTATGCAGAATAATGTCTAAGGAGATGGAACCAAGGAAGAGGGAAGCACTACCTCGATAGATTTCTAGCCAAGAAATCCAGATCCGAGGGGGATTGAAGAGGAGTGATTCAACAGTTGACAAGAGGATTTCTAGGAGGGAAGTCAAGACTCAAAGGGAGTCTAGAAGAGGAGTAGATATGGTAGTGAACGGATTGAGGGATTAGGACAGGTTGGACGAGGCTTCCAATTTTGTCATCTGGAAGGCTAGGATCCTGACAATCTTGGATAAACATCGCATCAAGGACTATGCCTTGAAAACCGTAGTTGTCCCAGTTGACCTTGATGCAAATGAAAAGTATGAGGAGGCCATGGCGAAGGAAAAATGCATGATCCTAGATGGGGTCAAGGATCATGCCATACCACATATTGCTAAGAAGAACACAACAAATGAGATGTGGCAGTCTACCACCTTATACCAGAGCTCTTCCTTGCAGCGAAAGATATTATTGGAGAATAACCTTAGGTCATATCAGATGTAGAAAGGAGAGGATATAGATCACTTCCTCCTCAAGTTGCGAGGAATTCGCGACCAAATTACTTCTGTGGGGTCTACACCAGATCCAGAGTTTATGGTCAAGACTGTTGTGAATGCAGTCTCCAAGGATTGGGAGACGTTTGTCAAAAGACTTTTGGGCAGAGTGAATCTCCCCAGTTGGGAACAAATGTGGGCAACTCTTTGATAGGAGAGATCAGGAGGTTGACCAAGGCGGGGTGTAGTGGTAAGGGAGTTCGAGTCGAAAGAGGAGGAGGAGGATGCGGCTCTAGTAGCTGTGAGACAAGAAGGGAAGAGGAAGAAGAAGGACATCTCCAAAATTAAGTGCTTCAACAGTGGGGAGCTGGGACATTATGCCTCTCAGTGCCCCAAGAAGAAAGGAGAGGGAGAAGCTTTCAACTCAAAGGTGGCTCCAACAAAGGCGGAGAAAGATGTTGAGATTGATGACGATTGTGCCATGAGTGCTCATGTGCCTCTAGAGAAGAGGTGGGGAGACATAGAGTTGTAGTCGAGAGGACTAGATGCAGGGGCAGCATCCTTGAGATGCCCAAACTCTTGGATTACATATGGCTATGGAAGCCCTTAACGATAGTAGCATGATGTCAGGTGTCGAGTGGAGAATCGTGTGATGGAGCGATAACGCAGTGTTAGAGTGCAGAATTTTGCAGCAGTGCAGTGGAGGTTTGATGCATAGAAGAGGTTGCAGTAGTGCAGTGGCAGAAGAGGGAGTACAGGTTAGCAACAGAGGTAACTTCAGCATCACGAGGCTTCTAGAATGACAATGATGTCATTGATTGGGTGGAGTCAGTTACTTACTTCTTGGTAACTGAGTTGCAGTGCAGCAGTTAGCAGTGGCAATCCTTTGGGCATCATGATGCAGCATGTTGAGAGGGAGCTACAGTACAAATGTAGCAGTGGAAGTGGCAATGTCATGGGAAGTAGTATAGGAAGCAACAATGCATTGTATGTGGGATAGCAAGCCAAGCATCAGCAAATAGGACTGATGTGGAGGATCAGTGTGATGCTTCTATGGTGAGACATTACTAGAGCACATTCTTCGCTAAGAGGGAGTGTTGATTTTTGGTAGCATCGGATGTGCACTAGCCATGAAAATTGGTGGAGAGGCTAAGGCACATGAGATCTCCAAGACCTAGAAATCATTTGGGGAAATTCCACCGAGATGAAGAAATATTAAAATAATTAATATTTTTAATGGGGTTCCTAAGTCTAAACTTAGGAAAACTAAAATATTAATGTGTATTAATATAAAATGGGTGATAAAGTTCTAAATAGCGAGGATCAAGCCAGATATAATCTTAGCGTTGATTAAAGACTTAATCTCAACCATTGAATAGTCAACAGGAAAAGTATAAGAAGATGATCGAGGATCCGTTGGAGATACATCAAGAGAGACCAATTAGTTCGATTTTTTGGGGAAAGTTTTGCTAAGGAAATCGAACAAGTGATCAGTTGGAGCGAGGGGCAGTTTTGCAGGAGGCCAAAGAATACATATCAGAGAGGCAAAAAGATCCAAAAGGGGCATCGCAGAGCCTAGTACGATTGACACAAGGCTAAGGTTGCCAGCGCAGAGGAAGCAGAAGTTGCAGAGGCAGACGCAGAGGACATACAAGCTGAGCTCAAAAAGCCACAGAGGCTGACGCAGACAGTGCAGAGGACTATAGAGGATGACGTTGGGTTGAAGAGGTTGCACTGAGGAAGTCTATGGGGCATACTGAGAGAATATTATCCAGGAGAGGGTGTCGTAGTTCCAAAGGAGTGCTTAGAGCAGCTTACACTATCCAGTACAAGGAACAATCAGAGTCACTATGGGTTTATTCATCTGGCTGCTGATTTGCTGGAATATACGTCTCCAGAGAGAGGTTCTACTGCCAAGTAAATCCTCTGAAGGGTGAGCCATTTCTGGCACCCTAGTTGTATTCATAAATCTACTTAATAATACAAACCCTCTATATGCTGCACGAGTTTTCCTGAATTGGGTTTTTCTGGGGACAGTTGCCCAAAAATAACGATGTCCCTTCTGTTGTCTTAGTTTATTTCAGTTGTTGATATGCATATTTGTGAAGGTGCATTTGTGTTTACTTCTATATTTATGCATTTAAATAACTTGTTAATGCAATGAACAAGTAGGAGATAGTAAACCAAAAAATGCAGTAGGAGTTTCTGATGTGTTAGATTCAAGAATTTTCATAATGGCATGATTACATCGATGAGATGCAAATAAGTCAATGTGGTGACTAACATGGTGTATGTTATGACCTGTGATGTGGAATCATGGATCTAGAGATTCAACTATTCAATTTAATGGAACTTTTTTGTTTTTCTAGATAAGAAAATTCTGGATATTTGGGAATCTGGATATCTATATTTGTATTTTCTTTTAAATGGATTTTGTTGGATCATACGGATGGGGAATGTTCCATATATCCATATTTCCAACCTTTTTCTAAACAATTATTTTGAATTGTTAGAAATTAGCTAGGAAAGGTGTTTTCCACACAAACTTGGAGCTAACATATGGGGAATTTTCCTAAAGTGACTTAGGATTTAATTTAACTTTATGAGATATAAATGTAATGAGAAAAAGTGCACTTATTAATGTCAATGAGAGATTAAAACACAACCATTGGATCAAGAGGGCCCAAGATTAAATCTTCACCCTTGATATTGGAGGCCAGGTGGAAGGCTAAAGGACACCCTCTCTCTACTTTACAGTGGCACAAATCCCACGAAGAAGCTCCATTGTTTATCGAGTGAGAGACTCATGCAAAGAGAGAAGGTTGAGCTGGAGGAGGGAGGACTGGTTGTTGAGTATAGCAATCAAGTTGCATGAATTCCAATACAAGAGTGTTGACATGAATCCCAAGGAAATGTGAGAATTAATTGCAGATCGTATAAAGGATAAAAGGTAGTTCGTACATAAATCTAGAGGCATGAAAATTAAGGTTGATAAGGGGCATGAATTAATGAGAGAGTGGTGTGCTATACAATAGTTGTTTGCATGCTTTCCAAGACAATTTTGTCACTGATTTTGTGGTTGTATAGTCTGTGCATGTTATACAATATGGATAACAACGAGCACCCAATTCGAGGAAGGTCATATAGGGGATTTGGGGGATATGTTATGGATTGAAAATCAAGATAAATTTGTAATTTAAATGTTGGGTTAATTCTGTTGTGTAAAATTTGATTGTTGAAGCATAATGATAAAATCCTCCCTCTCCCAAACTAGTTTTCCCTTCAGGTTTTTTCTAGGGACTTTTGTCTAAAATTTTTGAAGTATAATTTCATGGTTTGTTGAATTATTTGTTGATTTAGAAGTTCAAAATTTTTCATTTTTGTTTCTATTCATAAAAATCAAAATTCCATTTGTTGAGTTAATGCAATTTTATGAGTATATTTTTTATTGAAATTACAACGTGAGTGTTGACAAAGTGTTTGATGAAAGTTATACAAGTGAAATTTGAATTTTAGTGAACTTTCTGAGTGGTTTTCTTACATGGTATCAGAGCGATGTTTCTCAAATTCAATCAACAATTGCGAAAACACCTTGTACTCAACATTTTCTCATCAATTGAAGGGGATTTATTACTTTTTTCATGGTTACTGGTTTAAGGTTTGATGACAAATTGGAAGGAGCTTCAAATTTCAGCGCATGGAAGGAGAGGATTGTATTGATATTGGAGAAGTATGAGGTGTGGTATGTCACACATAATGTGTGTGCTATTTCTCAAGATCCAGTTCAGTTGGAAGCCAATAAGAAGAAGGTGAAGGAAAAGATGATTCTTCTTAATCTAGTCAAAGGCCATGTGGTTCCTCATATAATAGGTAAGACCCATGCTTTTGAAATTTTGGAAGCACTTTGCAAATTATATCAGAGTTCAAATCAAGATAGGAAATTGGTTCTTAAGGAGAAACTAAGGAGCCCTAAGATGACAAAAAATGACATAGTATCTTCATACCTTACCAAATTAACACAGATACGTGATGAGTTGGGGGCTATTATAGAAGGATTGTATGACACTAAGTTGGATAGAATTTCGTTAAATGGTTTTCCTAAAACATGGGACATCTTTGTGCAAGGTATTTTTACTAGGGAAAACTTTCGTGATTGGGCAAGACAATGGGATGAGTTCATGTAAGAGGAGTTGAGACTTGTGGGTTGTCCTTCTAGCCAACAACTTTGAGATGATGAGGAGAATGTAACCCTTGCAGCTAAGAGAAAGAAGAAATTCAAGAAGGGACCCAAGGATGGGGCCAACAAGAAGGGTAAGAAAAAGAAGGATATGAGCACTATTAAATTATTTTCTTGACACAAGATGGGATATTATGTTGTGACTTGCCCAAATAGGACAAAGAAGCGGGTTGCAACTTCTACATAGGTGGATGAGATTTCCACACGATTTGAGGAGTTATCATCGATTGCTTCTCGTGCTTATAGTGCAAATTCCTCAAATGCTTGGTATATTGATATTGGAGCCTCATGCCATATGTTTAGTGTCATAGTTTTCTTTACTGGTCTGAAAGAGGATAGATTTGTTTGTAATGGGGTACTTGGAGATGACACCATAGCTAGGGTAGTTAGGCACGAGACTATTTCTTTTGAGAGGGGATCTCGATTACCTATGATAGTGAGGGATGTTTTGTAATCCCTGGGTTGAAGAAGAATCTAATATCAGTTTATGCCATAGAGGATATGGGATTTGAGGTGTTGTTTAAATGTGGACATGTACTCATCTACCCTAAGGGGTCCTGCATCACTTTGGCCAAAGTGATTAGGATCAAATATGGAAGTTGTACAGGCTCATGTTTCAGCCCATTCAAACCTTGATTCACAACTACAACAATAGAAGAGATACATGTGAGCTATGGCATAGGGGATGACTCATTTACATCATGGAGCTCTCAAGATTCTAGGGGATATTATCACAGGATTTTCTGAGTTCATCATGGAGCAAGGGGATTTGTGCAAACGGTGTGCTCTCATGAAGTACACCAAGAATGTTTTTCCAAGAAGTGATAGCAGGGCAACATGTATACCTGATTTGGTTGATTTTGATGTATGCGGTATGATGTCTTCAGTCTCTCTTAGTGGTTATAAGTATTATGTTATATCCATAGATGACTTCTCTAGGAAGACCTGGAACTACTTCATGAAGACCAAGGGTGAGGTTTTTAAGCAGTTCCAAGAGTTGAAAGCTTTTGTGGAGAACCAGACAAGAAAGAAGATTTAGGTGTTGAGGTTGGATAATGGGGGTGAGTATACATCCATTGCCTTCATGGAGTTCTGTGAGAAGGAAGGCATTAAGAGAGAGTTAACAATTCCTTATAATCAAGGGTAGAATGGGGTTGTAGAGAGGAAAAATAAGTCCATTGTGTGAGAAACTAGATCTCTGTTGCATGATCATAGTTTACCATTCTTTCTTTGAGATGAGGCTTGTAGCACCACAATATATGTTAAGAACATGAGTGCTCATCATGCGTTTGGGAAGGAAACCTCCTATGGAGTATTTTTCTAGGAGGAAGCATGAGGTTGGGCACTTTTGGATCTTTGGGTGCATGAACGACCACATATCCCTTCAGAAAAGAGGAAGAAGATAGAACCCATTGCAGAAAAGGGTGTCCTTGTTGGGTATGAGAAAACCTCAAATATACACATCCCTTCCTTAAGGAAGAATGTGACATTTGAGGAGGATGGAGACTTTTGGAGATCTTTGGAGGGAGAGTTGTAGGGACCTCATGAATAGGTTCCTTGGACCATAGGGCCCCATAGTTTAGGAGGTATGCGTTCATCTAGAACTAGTTTGACACTAGTTCATGTTATCACTCAATCCCAAATTATCAGTTCACAAGGTACTGACATACCTAGTTCAACATCTCAGAGCATTGGTGGACCATCTTCGAGTGTAGAGTCTTCATCAACACCTTTGTTATATGAGGAGGATGAGAAGGATTCTTCAACTCCACTGAGGAATAAATTCAAGAGGCTACAAGAGCTCTTAAAAGAATCTAAGGAGTCAGTGGGGAATCCTAGGAGTGTTGTTAGGGAAAGTAAACCACCAGAGGGGTTCTGTAGTTATTTTGTTGTGGTGAGAAACATCGGAGAGGTAGAGCCTTCTTCATATGAGGAGGAAGTAGGTCAATAGGTCTGATGAGATGCCATGGTGGAAGAGTATTCCTTCATCATAAAAACATTTGGGAGGTGGTACTAAGACCAAAGGGGAAGTCAGTTGTGACTTCTAGGTTGTTGTATAAGATCAGGTATGTTGCAGACAACAACATAGAGAAGTACAAAGCATGATTTGTGTTGAGAGGTTTTTCATAGGTGGAGGGAGTTTATTATGATTAGATATTCACACTTGTTGCTCGATACACTTCAATTAGATGATATCCATTGCATCAAAGATGGGGTGGAAGATCCAACAAATGGATGTGAAGACTGCATTTCCGTATGGACTTCTACAGGAGGAGGTGTACATTAAGTAGCCACATGGATTTGAGATTCATGGGAGAGAGTCTCATGTGTGCCTGTTGAAAAGGGAATTTTATGGACTGAAGCAACCTCCATGAGCCTGGTATTCACAGATAGATATTTACTTGTAGCAGATTGGTTTTGAGAAGAGTGAGGTAGATCCGATCATGTATTATATATGTATTGGTTGGTAGCCTCTCATTCTTGTCTTGTATGTAGATGATTTATTCATGATAGGGGAGGAGATATTGGTAGCTGCTTGTAAGCAATCTCTTGCTTTAGAATATGAGATGAAGGACGTCAGGCTAATGCATTATTTTCATAGAATGGAGGTGTGGTAGAAGTATAGGCATATATTTTTGGGACGGGGAAAGTATGCAACCGATAATATGAGGAGATTCAAGATGGAGGGTTGCATGACTATGGCTACACAGATGATTGCCTACTTTTAGAAGTTGAGCACTTATGAGGAGGAGTTGGTGGAGCACTTATGAGGAGGAGTTGGTGGATCCTACTTTGTATCATCATTAGAGGAAATTTTAGCCTAAAAGTGGCCTCCTAAGGAAAAATAATAAAATAATAGTTAAAATAATAAAATAAGAGCTATGAATTTTGAAGGAAAAGAAGAAACCACTTTTTATAATTGTATTTTTAGCTTATCTCCTTATAGGTTTACTCGAATTTCAAGTGTGGACACTTGTTGGATGTGGAATTACATTCCACATCCAACGTATACCTATTATGCATACTATTTAGTAGACCCACATTGATAAACAATGAAGATACATTAAAAAGGCGGGTTCAAAATGTTTTTAATGTATCTTCAATTTTTATCAATGCGGGTCTTCTCAAAAGTATGCATAATGGGTACTAGTAGGATGTGGGATTTAATTCCACATCCAACGCATGTCTAAACTTGAAATTTGAGTAAACTTATAAGGAGATAAGTCAAAAATACAATTATAAAAAGTAGTTTTTCTTGTTTTCCCTCCAAAATATTTACATGTACCTCTATACAAATCTAAAGGATGTTGGGCATTGGATAATCTAGCGCTCCTTGTGTGTTTCGTGCCATGGAATAACCGCCTCTCGAGCATCTGTTAACTTTGGCGATGCGTCCGTTTACTAACACCTACGGGTTTTGGTGTAACGGCAATCGTGATCCCAACAAGTGGTATCAAAGCCAAAGGTCTCGAGTTCGAATCGCACTCGGCTCGCGCTGGGGGGGAGATTGTTGGGCATTGGATAATCCAGCGCTCCCCGTGTGTTTCGTGACATGGACTAACCGCCTCTCGAGGATCCGTTAACTCTGGCAATGCATCAGTTTACTAACACCTGCGGGTTTTGGTGTAACGATAATCGTGATCCCAACAAAGGATTCTAATTGGTTTACATATTATGACATGGGAATTACATGAAAAATTCATGGGCACTTTTAGGATGAAATTTCCTCTAATGCAACTCATTGGTTCCTTGATGTATCTCGTCAACGCTAGGCTAGACTTGTATTTTGTAGTTAACACTCTTAGTTAGTATCAGGTGGAGCCTAGGAGAGTGCATTGGATTGTAGCAAAACACGTGTTGAGATACTTGCAGGGGGTGATGGATTATGTGCTAGATTATTTGTGAGGAGATGCAATGCACCTGATTGGCTACACAAATTTAGATTAGGTAGGCAGTGCAGGACTAGAAGAGTACTTTCGGATGTTGCTTCGGTTTAGGCTCAACAATTGTTTCATGGCTTAGCCGAAAACCATAGTTAATTACACTAAGTTCTGCAAAGGCAAAATACATGGCAACTAGTCAGGGGATTTGTGAGGTCATATGGCTTTGAAAGTTGTTGATGAGTTTGTTTGGGCAACAGTTGGAACTCACTATGACATACTCTATAATTAGAGTTGCATTAAACTCTTGTATAATCCAGTATTTCATAAATGGTCCAAACATATTGACATCAAATACCATTTCATTTAAGATCATGTCTAGAGAGGAACAATGAAGCTCAGATACATTTCCATTAATGATCGAGTTGTGATACATTCTCACGAAGTCCCTTATGAAGGGAAAATTTATATTTTTTAGGGACAAAATGGAAGTAGTGAAGAACATATTCCTATCTAACAAGGAGTGTTAGAAATTAGTTAGGAAAATTCTTTTCCACATAGGCTTGGAGCTAGCATGTGGGAATATTTCTTAAAGTAACTTCAAATTTAATTTAACTTTATGAGATATAAAGTTAATGAGAAAAATTTCACTTTATTAATGTCAATGAAGGACTAAAACACAACCATTGGCTCAAGAAGGCCCAAGATTAAATATCATCCCTTAATCTTAGAGACTAGGTGGAAGGCCAAACGACACCCTCTCTTTGCTTTATAGTGGCACGAATCCCAAGGAGAAGCTTCATTATTTTGTTGATTGAGAAACTCATGCAAAGGGACAAGGTTGAGTTGAAGGAAGGAGGATAAGTTGTTGATTATAACAGTCAAGTCATGAAAATTCCAAGACGAGTGTTGGCATGAATCCCAAGGCAGTGTGATAATTAATCATAGAACATACAACAGAGAAAAGGGAGTCCATACAATAGTCTAGAGGCACAAAAATCAAGGTTGAGGAGGGGAATGAATTTCTGAGAGGGTCATTAGGGGAATTTTGAGGTCTAAAATGGGCCTCCTAAGAAAAATAATAAAACAATAATAAAAATAATAAAATAAGAGATGAATTTTTAAAAGAAAAGAAAGAAAACTACAAATTTTATTGTACTTTTGACTTATCTCCTTGTAGGTTTACTTAAATTTCAAATGTGTACACTTGTTGGATGTGGAATTATATTTTGCATCCAATGAGTACCCACTCTACATATATTTGAGAATAACCACACATAAAAATTCAAAATACATGAAAAATGTTTTTTAAACACATTTTTTTCATGTATTTTGATTTTTTCTTAATGTGGATCTACTCAAAAGTATGCAAAGTGGGTACTTGTTGGATGCATAATCTAATTCTGCATCAAACTAGTGTACACACTTGAAATTTGAGTAAACTTATAAGGAGATAAGTAAAAAATATGAATAAAAAATGTAGTTTTCTTCTTTTCCCTCCAAAAAATTCTCTCCGGGGGATGATATCAGCATCTTGAATCCTATTGATTCTCTTAAAGTTGATTTTATTAGTGCATTTTTCATTTTGAGGCCCATTTTTTACCTCAAAACTCCCCTAATAGTTATCATACAACAATTGTTTACACACTTTCCAACACAATTTTGGCATTGATTTTGTGGTTTAACGATCCATATAGGCTATACAATTTGGACAACATTGTGCACATAATTCGAGGCAGGTCATACAATGGATTTTGGGGTTGTTTTGTGGCTTGAAATTTGAGATAAGTCTATAATTTCATTGCTAAGTTATTTCTACAGTGTCAAGTTTGATTGTTGAAGCATAATAATAAAATCCTCTGGCGAATGCATGAAGATGAGTTACAACTTTTGGGCCAAATGTGGCGATGTAATTTCATTTTTTTTCTCTTTTATTGAAATGAAGCCCTCAAAATTCATATAAACATTGTAAATTTTGATTCAAAGAAAAAAGACAATTTGTCGAGAATTATGTTGTTGTCCTAATGATATTTTTGCAAAAAAAATTAGTGTCGTAAAATCTGTCAATTTTCCATTAAAATGAAATGCTAGTCCTTGCAAATTTTCGCATATCTTAAGAGGTATGTGTATGTTGGCGTAGCATAACTTAGTCTAAAATGTGTAATTTTTATAAAAGAATATATATATATGAGCATGATCTAAACAGAGAAACTAAGTTTTTCATATTAAAAAAAAATATGCAAATTTATATTTTTTATTATTTTTCAAAGTTGGTGAAGTAATATTTCAATTGCATTTTGCAGACACAAGTTCACATAAGGCTTTTTTCAACTATATAAATAAATTGAAAAACCAAGAGTACCCTTTTGAAGAGGGCTTGTAAATCAAGATAGTGGTATGTTTTGAATTTTTTTGGCTTGTATATTTTATGTTATTGATTTTTTATTCAGCCCCTTTGAAATTTTCCAAAAAAAATTCAAGCATTATGTTTGAAAGAAATTTGATAAAAAATATCATATGAATTCAAAAGTGTCAAATTCATATGCCATTGGATAGAGGATTCTTTCACGAATACAACATGATCAACTCTACTACTTAAGGACATATTTTGTCCTAAGTCTGTTAGGCTACAAAATGGTGTTGCGGAGAAATCTATAGAAGGGGAGCTAAAACTCTATTTTTTAGGCTCTCAACAGCTCAAACGAGCACTTAAAATACTCGATCATGTGTTTAAGGTAAAATTCCAAATAGCTAAATTGAGGGTTTAAGAAACCCTCGATTGAGCCCTTAACGTGGTTAAACAATGGCTCGATCGAGCTTTAAGGCTCGATTGAGCCACCTTTTTTATTTTGGCGCCCAGGATGTATTAGCAGGAAATTTCAAAAAAATGGCTTGATCGAACCCCTAACCTTGGGATACAAAGGAGCTCGATTGAGCGTTTGTTTTAATGCTTGATCAAGAATCTTTAAGCTTGATTGAGAGCTTAAATATTGTTGGATCGAGAACTTAAAAAGGCTCAATCAAGCTACTTTTCTTCACCCACAATGCGTCCTCACTTCCAAAAACTGTAGCCTAGTTGTATGCATATATGCTCTCCCTCACCCAAACTGGTTTTCCCTCCAGGGTTTTTCCAGGGACTTTTGTCTAAAACTTTCTGAGTAAAATTTAATGGTTTGTTGAGTCTTTTACTAATTTAAAAGTTCAAAATTTATCATATGTGTTGTTGTTCATAAAAATAAGAATTCAATTTGTTGTGTGAATGAAATTTTCTGAGTATAGTTTTTAATGGAATTACAACTTGAGTTTTGATAAAGTGTTTTACAAAAGTTCTACAAGTGAAATTTCACTTGTAATGAACTTTCTAAGTGGTTTTCTTACAAAAATAGCTATGAAATATGGTCATTGGAAGAATGGAGTTGATGAATTACAAGGAGCACATACTAGGATTTCCTAGCCATTGTTGCTTCTCCCCAAGAGTCTACAATTATGCCACTAGAGTAGCTCATCGTTGATTTGGTGTTGTTTCATATTTGTAGTTTCATTTTTTACTTTCCCATCTAGCTTGGTTGATTTACTTGTGTTGATTTACTTTGAGGTTTTTGTTGCTCTATTCCTTATTAAAACAAGCAAGTTGTGAGTTCATTATTGGTACAATGGGTGATCTTTCCAACCCTAGTATAGAAGGTCATGGCTCTTTTCCCCCATGGTAGATTTGTGAAAGGAAATATACAATTCCTTCTTTGGATTTGGGGTTTACTTCCTCTGCAAAGAAGAGAGTTAATTTCATAAAGGAAAAAGGGTTGATTGGTAAGTTTATTGGACTTTGGCCTAGTTATAGTTTTGTTTTAAAATGGATCTTTATCAACTAGGTGGATCATGATCCCATTAGTACTTTATATTGTGGAGACATTTTTTTTTTAAGCAAAGACGATAGGGATTTGATCTATAAATATGGGCCCTATTTCACAAGCTCCAAGGAAATGTTTCCCTCATTGAAATTTGTATTTTAATCCTTCCATGGAAATATCTTCTACATTTACCTAGATTGGAATTCCATATCTTTCCCTTTTTCCTACAGTGATGGTATTTTCAAAGCTATAGGTGACAAATTAGGCCGCTATATTTGTATCCCTAAAAATAAGGACAATAACATCTCATGTGCCAGAATTTGCGTTGACATGGATTTTGTAAAAGGACTCCCTAAGGCGAATCAACTTTACTTGGAGGGTTGGACCCATATTTAGGCTCTTGATTATGAGCAAGTCCATTTTAAACACAATTTTTCCTCAAGTATGGGAACTTTGCAAAAGGCTATAAAAAAGATACAACATCTCAATCTCCTTCTCTTCCTCCATCTTACTCAAAGTAATGATGAGAAAGAAGCATTCAAACTAGTTTCAAGGAATCACAACAATCATCCATTTAAAAGGCCACATTCCAACAAGTATAAATGTGATCAACAACCTCCCTTTAGGAATAGATATGAAACTTTGAAGTCCTCAAACACAGAAGTCACAGTTGAAGAATATTAACCAGATCCATATTAATTTCCTGAAGAGAACATTAGTTCACTAGTTTAGGAAGAAACTACTACTAAGGATATTAACAAAAGCACTGTTTCATATAAAAAGGAAGAACAGGCTAGTTCGAAGGATGAGAATAATGTTGATATTTCCTCTTCTTCTCCTTCTTATGCAAAAGTTTTAAGAAGCAATAAATTATCTTCCCCTCCATTAACAATAAGTAGAAAATATCGAAGTAAGAAATCCCTAAAATCTGTTGCCCATCATTCTTTAGCCTCTCGTGTTTCTAGTGGGGAGTTAGTCTTGATTAAATCTTAGAAATGTTTTTTTTTGTACCATTTTTTGTAAGAAATGGTATTTTTCTCCCTTGTGTCTAGAACAAAAGAATAATTTTTACTTGTAGTATTCATCTTGATGTACTTTAGCTATGTGCTTCGACCAAATATTTTTTATTAATATAAATTTATTTTTGTGGTTTAGAAAGGGGATTATTTGAAATTGTTCGAAATATGGTAGCCATGGTTGGTATTTCATCATGTGAGGAAATTGAAAATTTGAATTTATATTTTGCCTCCAAAAAACATTATTTAAGTTGGCCTCCTTTTGTTCAAGTTAGTTGGGCCCCTTAAAGGCACCCATTCAACCCCCTTGAGAAGTCTATATATTTAAGAGCTCTCTCCTCATTTGACATATTGATTTGTATCTTAGATAGATATAATCCAACAAAGCAAGGAGGAGAATAGGAGGGTCGAATTTTAGAAGGAAGACTTGGAAGATTTCATCTTGTTCTTGGTTATTGGTTTGGTTGTTCTCTTGATATGGTTGCTTATGTTGTATTAATAAACATTGAACTATCTCTCTCACATAAGGAAATATTTATGGGTTTTATCCTTTTTGGTTTTTCCCTAGCCTCGGGCTTAATTTCTGTGTCTCTAGTCTCATTGTCTCATGGTTATTTTACTTCTCTTTCATGTTTATTGGTTGATTTCTTCTTTTGTATAACTGCTTAATGATATTGTATATGTAATTGATGTTAATTGATCATTAGAAGTATTTATGATGATGAATAAAAAGTGTTTGAGCTTGTGCCTTATAAATATCAGCATGGTATCAGAGCTAGTTCATTGAGAATTTAAGACAAATCCATTTGAGCTTCCTTCTCTGTGTCCAATCTGAGGCATATGAGAAGGTTGTATTTCTTCTAGGCTGAATTTATGTCTTTGGCATGTCTAAGCTCCTTTGAAAGATTTAATCTTTGTACTATGATTCAACTGTTTATGATCCTTCATTGAAAGTCTGTGGAGAAGGGCTTATGTTCTAAGCATTATCCCTATGCAAAGGACTTGAGAATGAATATGACCTAAAACAATTTTAGTAAGGTATTATTTCTAACTGTAGAGGCCTATCTATCCTCTCATGCAAATGTCTACAAAGAAGAGTTAATCTGAAGCAAGGAAGGTCTACAAGAAAGTTTGCAAGTTTGAAGGCCTAGAACAAATTCCATTGAAGTCTAAAGTTTGTGGATATTAATTGTGATGTGGTTCGAGCCTCTATGGTTCCAAGTTTGATGTGATCTGAAGCATCTATGCAAAAGGGTCAAATCCTAGTTATGATAAGGTCTTTGTGTTAAGGTTCAATTTTGCATCTCTAAAACATTTGATCATGATGTAAGCTCGCATACCTCTATTAGAATAAGCCTATGGAAACATTTGTACAAGTGGTCCAAGCTCTCTTTTTCATGGCATATGATTGGTATTATGGTATTCTCTGTAATGAATATATTGCCCGGGTAAAATGAACATGTAAAGCATTTAATTCTTCATTGTGGAATTTGATCTTCTACCTTAGTAGCATTTGAAACCTCTATGGCATCTTTGTTATGCGAACTCTTGTGACATCTTGTTCTTTGTAGTATGTGATTTCATGTGGCATCTAGTTACTATGGAATCTTGCGGACCTAAGGCCATGTATCTATGGAACCATACAAAGGTTTTGAATATCATTCTCTGAGACCATCTGTCTCTATGGCTAATCTAAGTTTCCTTACTTCTTTGTGGCATATAATTTGTGTGGAAGGAAGGAAGTCAAGTTATCTTTTTTTTATGTGCTTTATTTATATAATCTCATACAGGTCAAACTTATGTAGGGATGAAGCATTAACTTGTATGAAGAAGTCAAAATCGAAGTATAAGGAAAAAAAAATCGATGATGAATTCAGATTCAAGCTTATTGTGCCATCTATGGATTGAGGGTCAAGTCAAAAATCTCTAAGAATAAAAGACTAAACCTTTATCTCTATCATATCAAAGAAGAATGAATCTAATTTCAAATACATGTGGTGATCTGAATTATAATCCTAGCTCTCTCTCTGGTAAAAAGGGTCGAGTCCATTGTAGTTAAGGGACTATCTCTAAGGATATGCAAGCTTTTGAGATGCTTGTATTTGTTTTTTTTACTATGATCTAAGTTTTCCTACCTAATATTGCTAGTATTATGATCAAAATTGAAGGATTGACCTAGTTACTAAGTTTAGTCCTATAGATAGAAGAAGGATGACTCTCACTACAAAATTTGAATCGTATAAGTTCCTGTCACATGGAAGCTCTAGTGTGTGTGTGTGTGTGTGTGTGTGTGTGTGTGTGTGTGTGTGTATGCTCCTTTGCAAGTTTAAAAAATATGATGTTCTCCCTTCGTGTTCTATTATGACCTGTAGAGAAATCAAACAATGGAAGGTGTGTATCTATCCACTATGATTTTGGATCCTGCATCAGAAACATTCCTATTGAAGTAAAATACTTTTATCCATAGACTATTATGTGTCATGAGACTTGTATCAAGAGATTTTTATTAAGGTTTGTTGTTTCAGTTGAAGGTGTCATGTGTTGGGAGCCTAGGTTTTGCTATGATCTGTGATTCTTGTTGCATGTTGTCAATCAATTTGATAATTGAGGAAAGGCTAATTTCCTCTTCCAAGGTTTGAATATCAAATAAAGAGTCATAAATGACTAAAGATATTTTGATCTGAAGAACTTATATATATGGATAATAAAGTTTATTGCACTATGAAGAGGAAAATGTTGGGTTTAAAGTGATCAAGGATCATTGCAGATTTTGAAAATCTAACAAGAAGGATTGAATAAGATAGCCCTAGGTTTTCTAGTCAAAACCCTAGGAGTAATACTGATATTGAGAACAATAATGATTAAGATTGCAAGGATAAGTTTTGTCTGAACTTTTGAAGAAAATATTGGGTATTAGAAATGTTTGAACATTGAATTGGCCAGGGTTTGGAAAAGAAAGTCTAAGGCTTATGGACCAGACTCTAAGAATGATAAGGAGAATAATAAAGTTGGGTAAAGAATGTAAGAATGACTAAGATTGAAGAAATTTCAGGGTTTAGAGTCAAAACCTGTATGAATTAATTGCATTCCCTTAAATAAGAAACCCTAAATTCTAGAAGATTTGACATCTTGATAATGAGGTTGACCTGCAGGTTGGATACAAGAAGGCTAAATATTAAGAGGGAACTGACAAGTTCTCAAAAGATAAGCATCTTGTACTTTTTTTTATTCTTCATTACTGATGATGTGGACTCGTTGATGATGATTTGTATGACTTGATGATGTGGACTCCTTGATGATGATGTGAACGAGGTCAAATCCTTAATGATGATGTGGATGAGATCAACTCCCTGATGATGATGTGGAATCCTTGCTGATGATGTGAACAAGGCCAATCCTTAATGATGTGGAATCCTTGTTGATGATATGAAAAAAAATTAACTCCTTAATGATGTGGATGAACTTGATTGGATTTGAAAAATTTAAGATCAAGAGGGAGCTGACACACTCTCAAGAGATAAGTATTTTTTTTATTGTTTCTTTTGTTATTTCATTATGAGTCTCTTTTGTTTGTATGTCTGGTTGTATTTATTCTTCCATGGCCTCCTAGAAAGGGTTGCATGTACATGATGTAGGTTTTCAATGCTATGGTAATCATTGAAAAGATGGAAGAAAAAAGTGACAAGAAGATTCGTGATTAGAGGACTCAAAGGGAGCAAAGAAAGTCAACCTAATTGAAACATATTTTTGATCCATGATGTAATAATGTCAATTGAGAAGATGGCTTGAAGTCTTGAATACTAATGTTGATCTAAATATAACGAAGAAGAGGTTGTGACTTTTCTGATCTGTTGATGATGTGTTTTCGACAAGGATTGAGGTCCTCTTCATCTAGTATAAGAGGGAGTTGATTGAATAATTGTAAGATTAAAATTATGGTACGAACCTAGTGAAATCCTTATTGAGGTTGCGGTATAATGGATTGTGTGTCCATGGACACTTGGCTTGATGAAAATTTGAAGAAGTTGTGAGACTATGTTCTTGATTTGATGAATCCGTGTAATTGGCTTGTTGAACCACATGATGCATGAACTTGCAGACTCTATCTGGACTGGATGTGTTCTGGATGTTGTGTTGGCCTGAATGACATGGATGGTCTTGTTGCATATATCACGATCGAAGATGCAAATGTAGTTGATTTTTTGAAATTAGTTGTTTATCTATCTTATCCGACTATGGCACATTTTTCTGTTCATGAGAAGGTAGATGATATTTGCTTCTTTGAGAAGCCATCTATTGTTTGTTGGATATGACCGTGGTTGTTGATGTTTGCTTCTATGAGAAGCCCCAACTAAAGTTGAATGAATAGCTAGATGTTGTTGTCTGCTGAAATGCTTGATCAAGTGTTGAAATCCTCCATGGTTAGTAACTTTTCTAATGTTGAGAAAGTTGCTAATGTTTATATGATTGGAATGGCCGAGAATCCCTTTGGAGAGGGAGAATTTCTTATATAACATCATGAATCTTCCTTAGGTTGTGTGCTAGGAGACCTATGGATTGGTCAAGAATATTATCGCTCCCTTAGGTTATGGGTTGGGACACCAGTGAGTCTGGTCAGGGAGCTTGGTTCTAAAATACTATGTTTATGATCTCTCCCTTAGGTTGTGTGTCATAAGAACTATGGATTGGTTAGGGAGATTGATCTCGAGTTCTCTCCCTTAGGTTGTGCATTGAGAGACCTCGTTTGTGGTTGGGGATTGAGATAAGGATTCCTCCCTAAGGCTATGGGGTGGGAGACTTTGTTGTGGTCAAGGAGATGTACCCTGTGGATATGATTGGTTTGGCCTCATTGATTGATCCCACTTGTTATGGTGGGTGTTATGTATCTTTCCTTCTTATGAGACTGGTGATATCTCCCTTAAGTTGTTTGTCGAGAGACCTATGAATTGGCTAAGGAGATTGATCTTAACTGAGAGAAAGGCTTGTACTTTTGATATCTCCCCTAGGATGTGGGTCAAGAGACCTATGGATTGGTCAAGGAGATTGATCTTGAGAGGGAGAATGATAAGTACCTTCCTGGCCAAGAGGGAGCATTGGAAATATGGTAGCCATGGTTGGTATTTTCATCATGTGAGGAAGTTGTAAATTTGAATTTATATTTTGCCTCAAAAAAAATTTATTTAATTCAGCCTCTTTTTGTTCAAGTTGGATAGGCCCCTTAAAGGCACCCATTCAACCCCCTTCAGAAATATATATATTGAATATCTCTCTCCTCATTTGGCACATCAATTTGTATCTTGGATATCTCTGATATAGAGAAATAAGGAGAATAGGAGGGTCAAATTTCAAAAGAAAGGCTTGGAAGATTTCGTCTTGTTCATGGTTACTAGTTTGGTTGTTCTCTTGATATGGTTACTTATTTTGTATTGATAAAAATTGAACTCTCTCTCTCACACACACATAAACCTGTTAAATACTCCCACTACATGTGCAATGTCTGGTCTAGTACAAACCATTGCATACATCAGGCTATCGACTGCACTTGCATATGGAACACAGGACATGTCCTCTTCCTCTTCTTGTGTCTTGGGACACTGTTCAGCAGATAACCTCACACCTACAGGAATAGGAACCTTCACCGGTTTACTATCCTGCATATTAAACCTCTGCAATATTGTCTCGACATACTTCCTCTGGTTTAACCAGAGCTTCTCTTTGCTTGGTCTCTTTTAATTTCCATGCCCAAAATATAGTTTGTAGCACCAAGATCTTTCATGTTGAATTTGGAGGACAATTGG